>VCCN01006378.1:308504-331338 GCA_006491835.1 Architeuthis dux | reverse complement strand
TTTATCGGAGTAACAACCTGAAGTTTTGAGACTGGAATACTTCTGTAAAAAGAAAAAACTTTCTTTTAAAAAAAATATATATATATATCAAACACGTTTTATTGAAAACAACAGACAAGGAGTGTTTGATCAATTTTTTAGTAAGCTTTTCTTGTTGCCGTAAACGGGGATTGTCCAAAGTTCGGGGGAAAAATTTCACATGCTCTTAAACCCCGTTTACGACAACCCACTCGCCGGCAAGAAAAGCTTTCTAAAAAATTGATCAAGCAATCCTTGTCTGTCGTTCTCAATAAAACGTGTTTGAATGAAAAAATGCTGCCTAAATATACATTTTTTTTTCTTCCTTCCAAAAGAAATTACGATGCAAATTCTTTTCAATTTGAAGTCTCACTATAAAATCTTGTGTTTTTTTTTTGTTTTTTTTTTTTTGTTTTGTTGGGATTGTTTTTTAGATTTCAGAATATCTGGTCTAGTTCATTCGATAAAACCTGCCGAAAGGAAATATGAATCGTGTGTAAGATTTCGATAATGATAACACAATTGCCATTGTATCAACATTGTATCCACCATCGCTCACTTCACAACAGAACTAAACCAGTAGTAAGTACCGAAGAAAAAGAAAAAAGGGGGAAAGTAACAAGAACAATGCATCGTACGTTCTTGTTCTTCATTTTTATTAGAAACCGTCAACCAAAACTGTCACCAAAACTGTCAACAGTCATCAGTTTTTAAGCTTTTCTGACTAATTGGCTGGCTATCTATGTATGTACGTGTAACGCGTACAGGCCGCACCAATGGAGCTATAGGGCTGAAAATTTAAACATTTACTCCTTATTATGTCTAGAAAAACACAGAAAAATTCCGCCTTTTTTAGTGATCACTGTCCAACAAAAGGTGAGAGAGTAGCTTATTCATTAATCACCCTTTTTTCCCAATTCTTTAATTGATCACCCCCAACACAAAAAGATTCCGCCTTTTTTAGTGATCACTGTCCAACAAAAGGGGAGAGAGTAACATATTCATTAATCACCCTTTTCCCCAATTCTTTAATTGATCACCCCAACACGGACTGCTGCCAAAAGACATTGGTCACGTGACGGTTTCTATTGAGTGACTGGCCAGACCTGTTAATGATGATTGATTTCTTTTTTTCTTCTCGCATGGTAGGCGATTCTTATTTAGATCTTATTTATTTGTTGCTTGGTTGGCGATTCGTTCTCTTTCTTTGCTTGAAAGATTGTCTTTTTCTGTCATTAATGTTTAACTTTTTAACAAGTTCGCGGCCACACCTCTTTCATTATAAGGAATTTCTCGCATTCCTGATACCATCGAAATCCTTTTTATCGTTTTCGATGGCTGTCCTTCCTCAGACTTTCCACCTTTTTTTAAATCTTGCTATTATTTAAAGATTTAAATTCAAGAGATTTTATTTGGAGTTTGACAATCAAAGAAAGCAGACGTCATTTTCGAAGCACAAAGGAAACAACGGTTTTTAACGGGTGTAATCAAAATGTGAATATTTGTTTATGTATCTATTATTTATTTGGAGTCGATCGCATCTGACAATCTAAGAAAACGGACGTCATTTTCAAAGCACTAGGAAAACAACGGTTTTAAGGGATGCAATCAAAAAGCCTACGTGCAACGAAAAGATCTAGAACTGTACCGAGTACGTTCTACGTTGTCAAGGAGGTCAAGACTGAGTTTCCAGACTAAGATCACTCAGCCCCTTCCGACACGCCATGGGCCAGCGAAGCAGGGTGATGCCCATCACTCCGCCTGTCTTGTACTTGCAACAAAAGACCTTGTTTTTAACCATAATTTGTTTTTTGTCTCTCCTCCATGCCATTTAGAGATCGACCCACTTGTTTCTGGACAAACCCCAGAAAACAGTGGGCGTTCTGCCAATTAGCACAGGTAGGGAGGGTCCTATACTAACCCGCCCCTCACTGTTGTTTAGTTTCTTTCTTTTGGGGGGATTTTTTGCCCCCTCCCAATCATCATCACCAAATTGTATATAAAATCATGGCTTTTAAATAGCTTAAGTCCCACTTGAGTAATTGTGGTATTATGGTGAATGAAAGTGATTGGAAAGAGAAAGGTAAATTCTTATGGTGAAAGAATTATTGTAAGAACGAAAAGGTCACGTATGAATCTAGTTAAGAGTAAGATAGACAAATGAGGACCAGCCTTCTAACCACTCCCCAAAAGACGGCCTTGTGCCTAATTTTATGTATCACTACTTTTTTAAAAGGGCCTTGTCCAACAACGGACTCTAGATGATGATGATGATGATGATGATGATGGTGGAATTTAAGAGATTGTTGGCACGAACGCCCA
Organism: Architeuthis dux; assembly: GCA_006491835.1. NCBI lineage: Eukaryota > Metazoa > Mollusca > Cephalopoda > Oegopsida > Architeuthidae > Architeuthis > Architeuthis dux. Next base: position 328,998 of record VCCN01006378.1, on the reverse strand, counting down.
ACATTTGAAAAGGTCAAGTCAAGCAGCGTTTCTACGTTACCGTTGCTATGGTTACATTGCCGTAATAAGCGGATAAGGAAGTCCTAACTTGTTTCTAGAAAAAACAAAAAGAAAACACCTAATCCTCCAGAAAACAGTAGGCTTTCTATCCCCTAGATACAGTATCGCCCATAAATGAGTACACCCTACTACTTTTTCTTAATAGAAAGTTAATTTTCTTCTAAACCAAACATAGCAGGATTTTATTATTTCTAGTGGAACATTACACAATCAAAACGGATATTATCAGTTATTATTTATGACCAAACTCTACAGCATAGAAACTTTTTCGTAGGTGTGTACTCATTTTTGGACGGCAACTTATTCATATTTTTGGCAACAGAGTTTAAATGCTGTAGAGTTTGGTCATAAATAATACCTGATAATATCAGTTTGGATTGTGTGAATTTTTCAACTAGAAATAATAAAATCCTGCTATATTTGGTCTAGAAGAAAATTAACTTTGTATTAAAAAAAAGTGGTGATAGTTTAAGTGGGAAGGAAGGAACCAATAATAATCCGCCACTCTTTTTGTTTAGTTTAGTTTAGTTTTTTAAAGTTTTTACCCCTCATCTATACATAATTCATTGAAAAATGTATATAATGGGTAATCCCAAAATTTCGTTCAGTTTTGTCGTTAGATGGCATTAGAAACGTTTAGTTTTAACTTACTTCACTAAAAAAGGATCGTATTTCATTGTATTGTGTCATATGAGCGTGTCATTGTAAAAATTGACATATTTTTAAGTTTATCTGGAAGTCCATTTCAACAAATTACTGTATATGATAACATGTAAGAAAACACTCCCCTTATTTTCAGCCATATTTTTAAGTTTATCTGGAAGTCCATTACAACAAATTACTGTATATGATGACATATAAGACACCACCCCCTTATTTTCAGCCATATTTTTAAGTTTATCTGGAAGTCCATTTCAACAAATTACTGTATATGATGACATATAAGACACCACCCCCTTATTTTCAGCCATATTCTAAGTTTATCTGGAAGTCCATTTCAACAGATTACTGTATATGATGACATGTAAGAAACCACTCCCCTTATTTTCAGCCATATTTTTAAGTTTATCTGGAAGTCCATTACAACAGATTACTGTATATGATGACATATAAGACACCACCCCCTTATTTTCAGCCATATTTTTAAGTTTATCTGGAAGTCCATTTCAACAAATTACTGTTTATGATGACATATAAGACACCATTCCATTATTTTCAGCCATATTTTAAAGTTTATCTGGAAGTCCATTTCAACAAATTACCGTATATGATGACATATAAGAAACCACTCCCCTTATTTTCAGCCATATTTTTAAGTTTATCTGGAAGTCCATTTCAACAAATTACTGCATATGATGACATATAAGACACCACCCCCTTATTTTCAGCCATATTTTAAAGTTTATCTGGAAGTCCATTTCAACAAATTACTGTATATGATGACATATAAGACACCACTCCCTTATTTTCAGCCATATTTTAAAGTTAATCTGGAAGTCCATTTCAACAAATTACTGTATATGATGACATATACGACACCCCCCTTATTTTCAGCCATATTTTAAAGTTTATCTGGAAGTCCATTTCAACAAATTACTGTATATGACCACATATAAGACCCCCCGCCCTTCAGCAGGACATATTGGGTAAAAAACGAAAATTCTTTTATTGTTTTTCTTTATCACCCAATTTTTCAACAGATCCTCAAGATCTGTCCAGTGCGTGGACGGGGATCTTATATACTGTCAAATACAATAAGCTTTACGAAGTATTTATTTGCCGCATCTCGTCTACGTGTGGCGGGGGGACAGCTAAATATCTTTTACAAGCATAGTTCCCTCTAAGCTGTGGGTGCGTGCGCGCGCACACACGTTTTGAAACCAGCGCACAAAGAAATTAATGTGTGCACAACCTAAACCTAAAATAATGTAGTATTTAATAATTATACTTATATTTATAATTATAAGTATAGTAACGATATTATAATTATAATTATTGAAAATAAACTTTTAGCGGTTTCTATTAACTAATAGCTGCTCAACGCCATGGCGAACCGCGCGAGACCAGCTGGCTTTTCCAACGTGTGTCGATGGCAGTCGTTCGTGGCAATACGTTCTCCATAATGACTGCGAAAACAGACAGAGTTGTACGTTAAATTTATTTTTAAATTTATTTTTAAATATGCGAACGCCGCAATGAAAAAGATCAACTAGTTTTTCAAATACATGTGTAAGCATTGCATCACATGAAACATCAAACTGAACAAAATAGTTCAAAGTACAGAATAAAATCACAACTAAATACGTTACTTCGTAGAATGCAATCATACTTGTATCATATTAAAAGATGCCAATACTGTTTTATTAGCCATGAGAGATGAGAGGCTGTGCCAAAATTATCAATTTTATGTTTATATTTGAACAAGCATTCAGAGCGCACATAGTTTTGTCACAGGAAAGAAAATTGCACAACATGCACGGAGTTCGTTTCTTTATTCACATTTACGATTTAGGCCGTTCGTTTAGCAGTCGCTCACACCGGCACCGGGCAAATATAGGCTCTCACTAATAAATGTCATTATAATTATCATATTCTGTCGGATATAAAATTATCCATCATTTGATTTCACACTGATACTAGAAAATAGTAAATAAGGAATTTATAATGTAGACTTTTCCTAATTTGTTCAGACAATTAAACCCTTTCATCACATACTTGATGTTGTCAACACAACGTTTCGGCTTATCTATTCTTCAACCCTCGTCAGGTGTACAATCCGTAACAAAGACGAACTTGTTTTTTTTTTCTCTAGGAGAAAAAGGTTTTCCTAGAAGAAAAAGGTTTTCCTCTTTCCCGCGGATTGTACATCTGACGTGGACTGAAGAATGGATCAGCCGAAACGTGTTGTGTTGATTAAATCAAGTATGTGAAGAAGGGGTTGTCTGATCAAAATTAGGATTGTTAATGACTACACAAAGTTATTCCTAACCTTTTTGTGGTTCCCAACCTTTTTGAGTTATTCCCCACTTTTGTCAATAAGATTACTAGTATACCCCACTTCCATTTATTAAGTTGCCACAAAGAATAATTTCAAATAATAAGTTTATTTTACTTATAATTAGACAGCTTCATACTAAGAATTAGTTTAATTTTATAAGTGTACAGCTGCTGCTGTATATTTGTTACTAAAAGAAAGCAATCGAAAATAATTAGAACACATCATTTGAAATTACAATCTATTACAAAATACGAATTATGCTATTGTAACTGATCAATGTGATCTCTGTTCTTGTTTTTTTGCTACTAGTTCTTCAATTTGTGTGTCTGCTAGTGAGAGAGCACATCTTAAATCATTCTCAACTTGGAGCTTATTTCGAGCCTTCGACTTGATAGATAGAAATGTAGAAAACCCTATCTTTAGACTGGACTTTTATTTTTACCTAATAGCCGGGTGGAAGAAAGGAGGCACAACCCTTGATCTTCTTAGTAGTAACTCAGAAAAGTGACCAACCGATTTAGAAAACTAAATGGCACAGAATTCCGTACCTCGATGTAATCCGCAAACCGGCCCAGAGGAGACTCTTGTGTCGGCGGAAATAAAACAACAGATTTCCAATTGAAGATCCTTGAATTTTGTCGTCTTTTCTCCAAAATTAATTTCCCTCCACAGAAAGTTCAGCTCCTGCCAACAGACCCGGACAGAGAGTCATCTCTCTCTCTCGCTCGCTCTCTCGCTCTCTCTCTCTCTCTCCCTCTCTCTCTCTCTCTCTCTCTCTCTCTCTCTCTCGCAAATATATTTCTGCAATGAAAGTATATCATTTTTCAAATTAATTTGGAATGTCTCTATATTAACATTTACACTGCAAATTCTGTTGATAGGGGTGGGGAAGTGAAGCAAGAATAACCGTTCGATTTTAGAACCGACTGCATTCGAACCCAGTATACATAGGCAAAGTTTCGATTTTTCTTACTGTAACCCATTGACTTTATCGCTACTCCACCCCCTCCGCTCTTGAATCGCTGCAGTCATTTTCTATAGTAATAAACTCGATATTTCTGTCTGGAAGGTAACAATTTGATTAAGCACCAAAATCGAAATTCTTTACCTAAAATTTGTTTTAGTAAGTTTCGGCACTCAATATGTATGTTGTGCATTGTAAATCGTTGAAATAGCGATTTTTAGCGGGCTTGAATTAATGCAAACATTAATCAGAGATTCGGGTTATTATATCTCTAATGTAAATGCATTGTAAATGATTTTAGTATAGAAATGCATTTTAAATGATTTTACGACAGAAATGAATTGAAAATCAGAAAGACAGGGATTGTGAGTGGTCAAGAAATAATACCAACAGCATTACCAAAGGATAGGGCTATAATAGGTATCATGTAAATACGTTGCTAATGATTTTACTATATAAATGCATTGAAAATCAGAAACAAAGGTGTTGTTTGAGGTCAGGAATTAAGGCAAACATTACCTAGAGAATAGGGCTATTATATGTATAATGTAAATACATTGCTAATGATTTTACTATAGAAATGCATTGAAAATGATTTTACTACAGAAATCCATTGAAAATCAGAAAGAAAGTGATTGTCAGCGGTCAGGAATTAATACAAGCATTACCAACAAAATAGGGCTATTATATGTATAATGTAAATCCATTGCTAATGATTTTACTAGGAAATGGCCAGAAATAGCCAGAAGATGGCCAAAATGTTTTAGGCGAAAACGCGCTAATTTAGCGCTTTTTGCAATGCCAAAACAAGAAACGCGCTAGAAACGCGCTAAATTGGCAACACTGACTAGGAATGCACTGAAAGTCAGTGGTCAGGAATTAAGGCAAACATTACTTAGAGAATCGGACAATTATTTGTAAAACTTTTAATTCCTGTTTATTTTTGGTTTCATAGTGTTCTTTCTTAAGCCTGAAATGTTTTTTTTCTGTCTTTACTGTCTGCTGCGTTTTTTCTAGCAAAAGTTCTTGGAAGTCCATTCCAGTAAATTAAGCTTTAAAAACTTATAATGGAGACCTCTGTTTAATTTGTTAATTCTCAGTTCATTTCCTAATTACATCTCATTATTGCGTTCTCTTCTAATTTAGTTTTCTCATTAAATTATTCTTTATCATCGTCGTAGTCGTCGTTGTCGTTGTTGTTGTTGTTGTCCAATATAGGCACTTCGTGGTTTGAGCCAAAACGAACTGCTTCAAGAATCAATAACGAACAGTGTGGTTTTTTTGTTTCTCTGTCCGTAATAATAGACTATTTTACTTAAAGGTAACAAGGTAACAATGTTGCTGATAAAAATATATCCTGCCCCGCAATTAAAACAATGGACTCTCCCACATTTCACTAGTAGATATTTTTGACCAAATTCATTACGGCAAAAATGAAAATGGATAAATGAGAGCTGTACAAGCTAGCTGTGTAGCTGATATAGGTCAAAGGGTTAGGCAAACCTATGTTATGATATACTGTCATGGGAGGCCATTTTCAACACCTGTGCGGAAGTGGAAGTGACCCGGGGACCTTAGGAAATATGCATATGCGTGGGTGTCCAAAAACAGGATGTTGAACACACAAGCGTGGGCGTTCAAACCTGATAAAAGAAGACAGGCTGCCAGCTCAGAGACGGAGAGAAACTCGGGACTCAAAACAGAGAGCAGGGATAAGCAGAGGCAGTAGCCGGGCCGGAAGGCACAAGGCCGGGTTCCCCTGTTGGGAACGGTCTCTCGGGCATCACTTATCGCTCTCCCACTCTTCACTCTCCGGCTGACAAAATGTATATTATAGGAAATAAAAATATGTTCACCTATTTTGACAAACAACTTTCGAGTCTTCCTTCCTTTCGCCAAGTTCAGGACACATTCATCCCACTATAGAACACCCATTTGACACATATCCGATTTCCCCAGAACTGTTTTCTCTCCTTCTCTCCAAGACACAGCCTCTTTGTTCAGCTCTCATTTATCTATTTTTTTTTTTGCAACGGATTGCTGATTTCACAATTTTCTATATTCTATTTTGGGGGCCCGTGAACGCTCAAAGAATTTACGCCATTTCCGCTTACGAAAGGTTTTTTTAGAAACGCTTTTCTTTCGGATCGCTGGAGAATCCTGTATACCTTAAGATGGCATTAGTCACAAGTATGGGACACCCAGTGAGGATCTAAATCATTACAGCAGTAGTCGTCTGCGAGTGTAGTTTGCTAACAACTAACCCACGGCAATGCGGCCTTATTGATATTTACTAAGTGAGATAAGTAAGGTACAAGGTCCGCTTAGAGCACACAGTAAGGATCAAACTATTTATAGCCGTCATGGTCGCCGAGTGTCTCTTGCTAACCACTGCGAACTGTAAATTCTTATCTAAACATTTCATGTCCTAACAAACTCTGTGAATGTTACTGGCTAGCTATAACCCTTACGCAGGCTACAGCATCAGCCGGCGCTGCCTGTGGTTACCATATCACAAGTGCCTCTTGTCTCGGCATGCAATGTGTGAAATAGACTTAGAGCCGACAAACATCCGAAGTGGCCTCACTCCCATCACCATTCTTGCTCACGGCACCTGGTATGCCCAAGCGGTCGCCCATCTGACTACTGACCAGGCACGACGTTGCTTAACTTCGGTGATCGCATGAGAACCTATGTATCCAACGTGATTTGGCTGTAAGCTTCACTCACTTCACCATTCTTTCTCACGGCATCTGGTATTCCCAAGCGGTCACTCATCTAACTACTGACCAGGCTCAACCTTGCTTAACTTCGATGATCGCATGAGAACCGGTGTATCCAATGTGATTTGGCTGTAAGCTTCACTCACTTCACCATTCTTTCTCACGGCATCTGGTATTCCCAAGCGGTCGCTCATCTAACTACTGACCAGACACAACCTTGCTTAACTTCGATGATCGCATGAGAACCGGTGTATCCAACGTGATTTGGCTGTAAGCTATACTCACTTCACCATTCTTTCTTACGGCATATGGTATGCCCAAGCGCTCACCCATCTGACTACAGGCCAGGCTCAACGTTGCTTAACTTCGGTGATCGTATGAGAACCTGTATATCCAACATGATTTGGCCGTAAGCCTCACTCACCTAAACATTCTTTCTCACGGCATCTGGTATTCCCAAGCGGTCACTCATCTAACTACTGACCAGGCTCAACCTTGCTTAACTTTGATGATCGTATGAGAACCGGTGTATCCAACGTGATTTGGCTGTAAGCTTCACTCTCTTCACCATTATTGCTCACGGCACCCGGTATTCCCAAGCGGTCACCCATCTTAAGTACTGACCATGCAAGACGTTGCTTAACTTTTGCAACCACACGAGAACCAGTGTATCCAAAGCGATTTGGCCTCAAGCTGAACATTAATATGTGAATAGATTTCTTTGCAAGAAGATTGAATGAAATTGAGCTCTTGTCTGTCTGGATTCGGGCAGATACTATCTCGGTTTTCGGAAGATTAAAAAAAGAACTGCGCTGAAAGAAAGTGGGAGACAATACCGAATGCATAAGAAGCCGATGCTGCAAGTGTGCACGCGTTGGACATTTATTTGGAGGGATTTGTGCTTCAATAACGAACAGACACTAATGCACTTCTCTCTAAGAAGCTAAGGGTGAATAGGATTTGAAGTTGGGGTAACGGGATTCTTTTCTTTCCTTATCGACGCCTGGTTAACGCTTAAGACGTTTCCTACGTTGCGTTAAAGAATCTCCATATTGAACATTCGACCCTCTTCCATTTCTTTCGTAATTGCTTCTTTTTTTTTTTGCTTTTTCATTTTTGCTTTTTCTTTCTATTTCAACTATATCTCCAATCAATCAATCGTTTTTTCTTTCTTATTATTCTAGCTTTTTTCTTCAATCAATTTCTTCTTTTTCTTGTCTCTCTTTCTTTTCTGTCTTTTTTTTCTTTCTCGTCTCTCTTTCCTTCTTGTCTCTTTTTCTTTCTTGTCTTTTTTCTTTCTCGTCTCTCTTTCATTCTCGTCTCTCTTTCTTTCTTGTCTCTCCTTTTCTATCTTGTTCATTTATTTTATTTTTTCTTTCTCTTTCCTTGTTTTTTCTCTCTCTATCTCTCTCTTTCGTTCTTTCTTTCTTTCTTGTTGCTTTTTTCTTTCTCTCACTTTGTCTTCTTTTTTCCTTTCTTTGTTTTTTCCTTCCTTTGTTTTTTCCTCTCTTTTTTCCTTTCTTTCTTGTGTTTCTTTATTTCTTTCTCCTTCCCGACATCTAGATGTTCCTTCTCTTCTATCATGTCAGTTCCAGAGAGAGCACATTGAGATTCCATAAGCCTTTTAGGTTGGAAGGTGGGGACAGTTTTTGATGAAGTCATAAAATCTTTAAAATCTCAATACCAAAAATATGTTTCTATCAAAGTGTCATAAACTTTTCAGACTTTCCTATTTGTCCTACAATGTAGGGCGCCTCGCCGTGGAGCAATGGTTAGGATGCTAGTCTCGCAGATCTTACTACTATAGTGAGTTCGATCCTCACTGGGTGCCCCAGGTTGTAGCTTTGTGCCAGACTAAAATAGCCTCAGTAAAAATGCCTCTCCGTGGAGTAGAGGTTGGCAAACAAATCTTGCAGACCATTGCTACTGTCGTGAGTTCGATCCTCATAACAAGGAATATTGGGAAATGTTTTCTTAATTGGAGACTTTTTTTATTCATTGTTTCTGTAGCAATTGTAGGTTTTTGTGGAGCCCGACGCCGAACACTCCGCATTTCTCAAAATGACGTCATTATGACTTCATAAATGACGTCATTATGACTTCATAAATGGATGCTGTATTGAACAGAAACCAGCGAGGGGCTATAATTCGTTGCTTTAACAACCGAGCTCATCACCCTCTGAAGAAGATAATCCTGAACAAAAACAATTTGTTGCTATCTATAATACTGAATGAACGTGATGGACGAGGCTCAACCGAGAAGATTGGATCCTTTCATTTATGTGCGGATACGGTCGGGCGTTAGATAAAATTGCAGATACAACAGAAAGAAGCGAGCGAGTAAGACGTAACACTTAGCGAAGCGAGATTATCTCCCTTTGTGCACTGTACACTTTAATCAAGACACCAGCAAAGATGAGACCAGCGTCTACAAAGCCTTTCTTAACATTGGAATCTCGATATTAATTAACGCTTTTACTCCGGGCTACAGTTTCGTATATGTGATTAAGTTCCCGAATGACTATATTGATATGGTAGAGGAAAGATGAACAATCCTTCGTTTCTAGGCATGAATCTCTCTAACATAGAGGTGTCGTTTTATATTAGATTGATTGAAAAATTCCCAGCGCCATCTTTTGCATAATGTTAGGGATATCCTGGAAGTGTCTTTGAAATTTAATCAGCTCTTTATTGCTGATGTGTACATACTGTTTAGGAGTTGTTTGCGAAAAGGTGATAGTCCGGGGGCCAGCAGGGCCTACTGTACACCCACCCCCCATGATCCTACATTTAGGGTACCAAAATGTTCCTTAGGATGTCCTCTTTCAGAAAAAGATGTTCCCAAGAAAAGAATTGGGAAGAACTACCTCATTTGCATAAAGCAAAATGGCCGACAGCACACACCAAAAACAACAGAATTGTATATATTGTCTCCCAGTTGACATATCTGTGTACTTTAAAAGGCTAAATAATGGTTTTCAGACATGAGGAATTCAAAAATCCACTTAATAATAAATAATTAATTGTATCCGTTGGGATTAAGAAGTTACAGCCCAAAACGCGAAGCTAAGTATTCAGCATTTTACGATGAAAACTTCAAGTACACGGTCCAAAGTCTATGGGTCGTAGAATTAATTTCTAATGGAAGTATATACATATATATATCGTTCGAAAGAGAATTTATTCATTTTTGATTGTGGTATATACATATATATACTGTTGGTAAGAGAATTCTATCAGCTCTCTAACAGTGTATGTTCCCAATTTGTATCTGCTGGGCTTAAAATGTTATAGCCCAAAACGCGAAGTCCAAAGTCTATAGATTGTCGAGTCATGGGCATATATATATCTTTAGAACGGGAATTACCCCAGCTTTCCAACAGTGTATCCTGCCAATTTGTATCTATTGGGATTAAAAATTCACAGCCGAAAACGTGAACTGTGTACTTGAGGCTTTCTCGTAAAATGCTGAATACTTAGCTTCACATTTTAGGTTGTAAATTGGGAACATACACCGTTCGGAAGCTGATAAAATTCTCTTTCTAACAATATATATATATATGTGTGTGTGTGTGTGTGTGTGTGTGTGTGTGTGTGTGTGTGTGTGTGTGTGAGCGAGCTGCTTCAAGAACTAATTCCACAATACATAGAATTTGTGCTGTGTAATTGAAGTGGGTTTTCGGATTCCTCATGTCTGAAAACCATGATTTAGCCTTTTAAAGTACTCAGATATGTCAACTGGGAGACGAGATATGAAATTCTGTTGTTATCTGTGTGTTCTGGCGGGCATTTGTTTTTTCTTGGGTTCATCTTTTTTCTGAAACTTTGGTACTCTAAATGTAGGATATGAGGGTGAGGGCCCCGGACTATGATAATTTTAATTATTATTTTGGTGAAAATCATGGATGAATATAGGACGCTCATTTGATGCTGCTTATTCTTCATGCTGTATCGGCTTTTAATCGCAATTCCAAGATTGTTAATAAGGATCGAAAATTTTAAAAAAGAAAACCTCCGATCTCATTTCAAATCCACGCTGTTCATTTACGAACGTAGACTGGCGATCTGTGAGTTGCGATAAAAAGCAACAGAAATAAGCTGAAATACTAGTCAAAAGTTAATGATAATTGACAATGCTTCATCTGAGAAATTCGAATACTATTATATCTAATACTAGTGTAACATGTAAACATACAAGATGGTGGCGTATGGCGTTCGGTGAAGTAAACAATATAGCTATTATATGGCTAAATGTGGATGACTCCTTCTGGTTGGCTTTTGTAGCCTAATCTCTGCCAGGGAAAGGAAGCTTCCCAAGGATAAGGATGCGAGTTCAAATCTCGCTGCCGGCTTATTCTTTATTTCCGACCCACACTGCTTATTAACGATTGTAGAATGACGATATGAGCTTGCAATAAAAAGAAACAGAAATAAGATGAATGAAATACCGTATTTGATGGCATGTGAGACCAAACCTTTTTCCCCCCAAAGTGGCTCTTATATGCGAAATATTCATAAAATTATTATATATAATTTAACTATGGACCAATATAATCTCTAATCGCTCCGAGTTGTAGGTGTCTGTATATATAATTCTATGTCAGAATCAACTGTATAATCAAATTAATGATGTCCCTGCACCCAGGCCTTGAAGGTGAGAGCCAAAATAGGTTTGGAGGAAGCGTAAGGGTACAAGTTAAATATTGCGGTCCCAACACTTTTTATATACTCTTTTATGTACTCTTTATGCACACCACATCAGGTCCGCTAGGCAAGCGAATTCTAAGGAAGTGGTTTCATAAAAATATATTGCTTATGTATTTGTATGCGCTTAGAATGAATACGATGTTCATTTCTTCGAGTAATCTTCAATTTTTGATGAAAATTAATTTTGGTGAGTGTATGGGGGGATATTTACAATATATATTACAGTATAATGCTTAACTGGATCCTTACTTTGTGTGTCTAGGTTAGCCAAACTGAATCAGTACCTTCTTGTTTAAACGTTTGAAGCAGACATCTGAAAATCAATATTTTTGTTTGACATTTTATTTAAAAAACATTAAATTTCTATCTACAGCTGGCGTGCATAAAAGCATTACATTATATAATTGCTTTCTGGCAGGCTAAAGAGTATAACCGTTGTAATGTTTGTAGAGAATAATAATAGTTAGAAGATTTTACAAGCATTACATTTTTGTAATGAAGTACGTAGGAATTTAAAAAATAATAATGCCTATTGTTAATTTCGAGAAAGACAAGAGTACGAAAACAAAACAAAACGAGGATTTTGCTAACAATGAAGGGGAAGGGTGTGCCTTGTATAAACAAGAGATGATATACCAAAACGAGGTGATGAAATCAGGGATTTCTGATATATAACAAATGCCCAAACATTGGCTAGAGAAGGTTATTCACTATGCCTTCACATATGCCACTCTGCCGAAAAGGGTGATGCTTTTAACTGGAATATCACCTTATATGGAATTGGCTGGTAGAAATCCCCCCAAATCAAATTACAAATTCTAATAAAATGCATTTGAGGAGCCAGAGGCGGATCTACTATTAAACTAATGAAGCTTAATCCCGGAGAGGCCCCAGAAGCAACTTTTTTTAATGAGTGATTTTTTCAACAAAATCGATGCAATTGTTTTTTCAGATCCGGCACAGAGATAAGTGATCGGTCGCTAACCGAAATGATATCCAAGCCAACGCCCTTCTTGGCGGTAGCAATGTTCCGTGTATGGGCGCCCAGGGGCGCTCTTGGATACGTCCTACGCTCAACGTGATCACGCCCGTGTACCTCTTACAAATACTTTAACAGCTTTGCAATGCAGTTACTATAAAGTAAACTACAGTGACTAAAAGTACAAACTGAACACCCTAATTTTAATCCAATGTAGTAAAACATGATTTTAAGAAATAATAATAAAAATTTAAAAGTTCTACTTATTACTAATATATTATATTTATTTTTTATTTTTTCATCATTATTACATAATTAAAGATGTATACTCCTTTTACGTAACTTAAAAATTTAAAAAGCAAAAAGATTGAACATTCAATATATTAATAACATATTAATAAATAATAATTAAATAATAAGCAGGAATAGCCTTCTTTATTTCTTAAACATGTACGAATATGTTTTTTTCATTGAATTAACTAGTTTTCTTGTATATTCAATATCTTAATTATCCCATATTTCTGTTACTACATTAAATAAATCGGTAATACATTAATAATTAGGGGATTGGGGGAAGGTTTTCACTAACAAGTCAGAATTCTTTTTAAATATCATAAATTATGTTTATTTCTAATCGCATGAATACATTTCACGAAGGTAACTTCTGGGTTACTGGTATTCCTATTCTGATGATGTATGTTGTATATAAATGTGTGTATTGTCTTTGTCAAGGATAAGTAATGTCCCCTTGTTTTGGAACTCTTCTGGCGTCCCGTTAACTCGTCTCTGTGTCACGTTAACTTCATACTATAGTGTAGTCCTAAAGTTGAATAAAGCCTCTAAGTGCTAAGTCTTCGTTCATTCTTATTACAATGTATATACCGATTCCAGCAGGGCTTACAAGGAGCAAAACAGAAGTTTCTCAAACTAATACTTTGAAAGAAGACTGAAAAATGGCAAAACTATGATGAGATCCTGGTTAGTTTACTTAAAGAGCAAAGGCTGTATATACTGTTTTCTAAATTCCAAACGTCACTTACAACAGGTGGGGTTTTTTACTGGATGGATATACTCAGAACTCTGGAGAATCATGAAGACAGCATGGAACATAAGATGGCGATGGTGTGTTGGATAACAAGAAAGTCAAATGAAAACACAGTGGATCAGCAACTTGAAGAAGAGATGAGAAAAAACATACAGTACTATTTTGAATTACTGAAAAGAGTTGTAGCTGTTATAAAGTTTTTAAGTGAAAGAGGTTTGGCATTTAGAGGTAATGGGGAGAAGTGGGGCTCATCAAATAATGTAAACTTCATGGAGGCCATTGGACTTATTGCAAAGTTCGATCCATTTTTACATGAACATCTCGAGAAGTGTAAAAATGAAAAAGTAAATGCTACTTACCTATCCAAAACCGTGAATGGAGAATTGATAGAAATCATGGGAAAACGTGCAAGGTGAAATTGTGAATCAAATTAACAACCTAGACACCAAATACTACTCTATTATTGTTGACTCTACGCCTGACCTGACACATATTGAGCAGCTGCTAATTGTGGGTCGATACTGCTATAATGGAAAACCCTGTGAGAGATTTTTAACATTTTTACCAATAGAAAATCATTCATCCACGACCTTGTTCAACAGAATACAATAGGTACTGGGTGAACGTAAGCTTTCACATGAGAATATCCGTGGTCAGTCCTACGATAATGCATCTAACATGAAGGGCTCCGAGAGAGGGCTGAAAGCACTTTTTTAAAAACATTAACAGGTGATGCAGACTATGTACCATGTGCAGCCCATTCACTCAACCTTGTTGGAGAAAAGGCAGTGTCTGCTGTAGCTGAAGTTGTTGACCATTTGGGCATTTTGCAGCAGTTGTATGTTTTCTTTTCTGGATCTCAACGAAGATGGGCGATTTGGAACACACAGATAATCTAGATCTTTCTCTAAAAAGCTTAAGTGTAACTAGATGGTCTTCACGCTATGTAGCAGTACTGGCAATTAGAAATGGATATAAGGGTATTTTACAAACTCTCAAACATATTTTTGAAGACTCAGACGAAAAGCCTGAACGTAAGCGAGATTGACAAGAAGTTCTGGTTTTGATGTATTTGAAGGTTATCTTCTGCTATCATCTTTACTTTCGTTTGTTAAAGGACTCCGAGAAATTTCAGCCGACAGGATTGCCCACTATGAATCAGAAGCAAAGGGTTTGTGTGATGATATCACCACAAGTTATTCTGATGCTTCCAAACGCATTGTTACAAAGACATTTTCAGATGGAACAAGTGGTAAAGCTCCTTTTAGAGGAGCTGACAAATTTAGGATAGAAGTTCTAAATCAACTCTATCACTGCTTGATAATCCAAAAGGGTTGACATATATTTGAGCAGATTGCGAAAAGGTTCAAGTTCCTCTCAGAATTGGTGGACAATTCTGAAATTTATGAGGACAGTATTAAACTGATAATATCGTATTACAAAGATGATATTGACTATAAATTAGTAAACGGGTGTTATCAGTTCCCAGAACACAGAAGAAAACACGACATCTAAAATGCAATGCGCAGAAGTTCTTCAGTTTATTTGTGAGCAACACCAAATTGAAATGTTCCCCAATATAACTATTGCGCTTAAGCTGTACTTAACAATGCCTATCACGAGCTGTGAAGTAGAAAGAACAGCATGATTGAAGAGCGCTTAAATTCTTTATGCATATTGTCTCTAGAAAATGACATTGCAAAGAAGCTCTCATATGACAAAACTGTACGTGAATATGTTGCTAGAAAAAACAGAAATAAAGTATTTTGTAAAGTGTGCTTCATGTAGTATGTATTCTCATAGGTGTCTAGAATATATGATTATATTGACTGCGGTCTTTGCTATGTTTATCTTTTCATCATTCCATGATGCATGTATTTCCCTAATTCTTGATGACTGAGTACATACTATAGACCTAATAAAATGCGAACAATCTACTTTCTTTACAAATATTAACAACTACATTACCTTAAAACACATAACATTCTGTGATTCTGTCATTGTGGTCTACGCATACCAAAATAAGCTTTGGGAATGCCCTCAAAATTGCTTTCCAAACAAAAAATAAATAGATAGCCGTGGATTCGCCCAAACCTAAAGCCATGCACATTACTGGCCTACCACGCGTGCGAACTCTTTTTCTAAAACATTAATTCAATGAAGAAAATACTTAAGTTAGTGAAAATAATAAAAGAACGTGATTTTAACTTTTACAAAAATACTGAATAATGAGAATAATGAGACCTTTTTTTTACTATTTTCTTCTTCATTGAATTAATGTTTTCTCTGCTTTCTGATTAATAAGAAATAATAATTGATCAGTAGAAACAAATGGACTCATTATTTCTACATACTTTAGAAAAAATAATGAATAATAAGACTCAGAGAAACAAAAGGTTTTTGATAATACTCAAAAGTTTTATTCCGCGATTATTTTTCATAAGAAATAGATTGTGGTGATTTAAAATTCCATTGGATACCACAGTTCAGTGGTTTTTTGGTAAATTTTAAAAATAAACGTGTTCTTTTTGGTTTTGGTAATTTTGCTAATACAAATCTCTACAGCAAATGTTTTGTTTACATTGTCATGACAATTTTCAAAAATATCTCCGGTTCTATAAGGTGTACACACATTCTTTTTATCTCAGATCAATCATTTCTTCTTAAATTGTGACGTTTTCGTATCCAGTGGAATTTTAAATCACCACGATCTATTTCTTTCAAAAGATCTTCATACTCTTGACAATAAAAAAGCTGTATCACTAAATATTTCCTCCTGATTAATAAGAAGTAATAATAATTGATCAGTAGAAACAAATGGACTCGTTATTTCTACAATATCATGGTGTAAAAACGTTAAAAAACCTCACAGGTAACATTTTCAATCCGTTCGCAATATCAGCTATTAATCCTGTAAAATCCAGTCGTGACACCCAGTTCGCATGCTTGGTAGGCCAGTAATATGTATGGCCTTGCCCAAACTCCATTGAGGAAGATAACAGTAGTTACCCAGACCTCGTTGCTGGTGGGGAGGGGCTCACTGCATGGTCAAGGATTCCACCCCATCACTCCCGCTCTCCACCTTTTGGGCCACGAGGTCCTTGCAAGGGGAGCAAGGCCCTTCGGACATTGTTGGATATTGTCCTATTATCACTGGTTGCGAAGGGGGCCCCCTAACAGTTCAAGCTTCAGGGCCCCCAAAATGAAGATCCGCCACTGGTTACAACGAGCATCTAAGGCAAGCAAACTTGGCGGGGAGAAATAATCTTTCTCTGAACCCACCTTACCACGTTATTCCGGACGAAGAAATATATTAACCCTGCAAAAAGAAGGAAAGGAGGAAGAAAGTCAGCGTGGAAGGAAAGAGAAGAAGAAGAAGAAGAAGAAGAAGAAGAAGAAGAAGAAGAAGAAGAAGAAGAAGAAGAAGAAGAGAAAGAAATCGAACGGGGACAGGTATGTTCAGTTTCTTTTTAATTTTATAAATCTCCTCCCATTAATTATATTTTTGAGATATAGTAAATTTAAACAATACAAACAGAAGTTCAGTAAGGAGTGATTACAATACGAATGTTCCTAGTGGGGGGGAATGGTAATTTCTGAGGATAATACCAAAGTAAATTGTAAATTTTGTAAGTCTGAAATTGAAGCTAAGTACCAACATTTGAAGAAGCATGCACAATCTATGAAACACATGTCATTCATTGCAGTTAGCAATTTCTCATACCTCTTCTCAGCTATTCCCAAAAACTTTCACATTGAAAGACAGTCGACAGTATGAAATCAAATGGTGGATAATTTTATATCCGATCCGACAGAATATGATAATTATAATGACATTTATTAGTGAGAGCCTATATTTGCCCGGCGTCGGTGTGACATTAAGAGAACCGCATTATATCCGTGCCTAAAATACGAACGTGAGAATGGAGAAGCCAACAAAGTGTAGGATAAAAAAAACTCCTGCCTACCATCTGACCTTCGTTAGCTCAGTCGGTAGAGCAGTACCTGCGTATAAGGTAGCTTCCAAGGTGGACGCGGGTTCGATCCCCGCACGGAGTTCGTTTCTTTATTCACATTTACGATTTAGGCCGCTCGTTTAGCAGTCGCTCACACCGACGCCGGGCAAATATAGGCTCTCACTAATAAATGTCAGTATAATTATCACAATATACTTTATATATCACACATTTTCCATTTTCGTAAAGGAACAATATTATTTACGTTTTGTCACGCTATATTCGCAGCTGGTATTTGTTAAGTACTGAATATAGAGAAAATGAGTTTAACTTATTTCATTTATTTGAATAACTGTATATTTTTACCATTCTCCTTCCAAAAACATTGTCATAGTCATGTGTATCATCTTCTATCGAATAGAATGAGTTATTATTGCTTAATAATTTGTTTCAAAAGAAATCAGGCAATCATTTTGTTTTTATATGTCTGCAAGTAAATTTAATACGGTCACAATTATAAGATTTCAACTTTATTCTGTGTTATTGAATGTCTACCTGTAAATATGTAGTCTCGATGGGTCTTATTGTTACTTTCTTTTTTAGAAACATTTTCACTATAAAATAAAATCTTCTCTGAATTATTTAAGTGACAAATGTCTTGCTTATTATGCTTAGGCATCTTCAAGTTCTCCAGCATGACCAGTTTTTTCATTCATTCCTTTAAACAGAAATATAAGTTTTGCTTAGTGAATGAGAAGTTTTAGTGGTTGTCTCAGTGTTGCCAAGTATGGCTTGTTATTTATAGCAACACGAGTTCTCTATACTTTATAGGTAGAACTATTTTCTTTTAAAAACTTTGTTACTTAAATCTGTAGAGTAACAAACATCTGTGTTCCGTCAAATTCATTTCCTCTCACGTTATGAAACAGTTTCGTTTGATCTTTGATTTTGATCTTCAACTGAAAACCACCAACTGGACGAGGGGTTGGTGAGCCATAGAATACGATAAAATCTTCTTGCATGAACCCGATCGAAAAGTCACGTTTTAAACTACGATAGTCCAAAATCTGGTCAATTCTTAAAAAAACAATTATTAAGTTTGATAAAAGTAAACGTTTTATTCTCATTAATAATTTGTTCTGGAGTCTTAGTTATTTTATTTGATAAGTGGACTTCAAATGAGTATATAACACATTTTTTTGCAATCAAGTTAGCAATATGGCGTAAAATGCCCTTTCTTAAAAGCTGCTCCTGCCCCAAATTGCTTCCGGTGCCCATGTTAGGGTCACATTGAATAAACAACGAAAGTTATTTTAGTTTCATTGAGAATTTTCTTGGGGGGGATTGGATTAAAAGATAAGCAAAGGGGGCGATATATTTTTTTTAAAAAGGTTGAAAAATCCTGCATTTTTATATGAATCCTCTACACAGTTGTTACACTATGTGTGTACAACTAGCGACCATTGAACATACAAATATTGGATCGTTAAACAAGCACACTAACCACTGATCTATGGGCGGGTTTCTTAATCTTGGGTCGCGGTGACCTCTGTCCACACAAACTTCCTCCGAAAGCTACGAGATGGGAGGATTGCAAAGCACTTCATTAATGAATGGTAATCAAGTTTGTTTGTTTGTTTGTTGTTGTTGTTGTTTGTTTGTTTCTAAATCCATAAAGAATTAATGAGGCATCGATCTGTGAAATTCATCGATTACCCAAATTAAATTTGATTTGAGATATTGTGATTGAAATTGGTTCGATGGGTTGATGCCTAAAAAAATTCAAAATATCATCCCTTTCTCTCCACCTCTCTCTCTCTCTTTCTCTCTCTCTCTCTCTCTCTCTCTCTCTCTCTATCTCTCCTGTTGACAACTCTCTCTCTCTCTCGTACCGAGACACCAAAAATAGTGATGATGGTATGTTAGGCTGAGTTTTCAGAGATTGGGGTGGTGGAAAGTACAGGAGATTGGGGTGTAGGAAAGAGAACGAGGGTGCACGCCGCCTCTATAACTGCCCGCTGCAAAACAAACACTGAACGCTATTTCGTTTTCGTAAAAGCGAAATTGTGTCGTAAAGGCAACCATTTTGAGGTAATATAGTGACAGGTTACTTTTATTATTAGACATTTATTATTCATTACACATTCGTTTGGGTTTCTACAATTACATTTCTTTTCAGTTATATTGTTCTCCGTTTTGTTTTCAAGTTGTTTTTTTAATATAATTGTTATGACTGGTTATGATGTTTCCTAAGTTATTCATGCATGGAACCAGATATGAAATAGGAGTGAAGTGCATGCATAGACGTAACCTGTCATTATATTACGTCAATAATGAATAATAAACTTGACTAACAGTAAGAAAATATCGGAAAACAGAAAACAATATAAGATCATACATGAATAAATATAACTAGATAGAAGAACCCGAAAACCAAATCGAAAGAACAGAGGAATGACTGAATAATTGCATAACGGCTAATTAGTAACTATGGTGATAACGCTGGGAGATGGTATTAACATCAACGGGTGGGAATGACGAAATTTACTAACACGAAAAATAGTAATAGATCTGATGGTGATAATATTAATTAAAAAATAGAAAATAAACAAATATAAACTAGAATAAGAACATAAATAATAAGGCGGTAATTACAAAAATAATAATAGAATAATCAAAAACTAGACGAAGAAGATAAATGATATACCGATAATATTAACTAAAAATTAAAAATAAAAACCAGAATAATATTAAATAATACATTTTTAAAATGTATGAATCTATATTATATAATAACTAGAATCTGTATTATATAATAATTATTAAAAAAATATACAAACTAATAAGGGGAGATAACTAGTATTCGTTTATTTTTTAAATCTAGAGCGTTCAACATACAACACATTTTATAAGTATAAAAGGGATATCTTATCTTAAGTTTTCCACCCACTGAAGAGTTCATTCCTGATCGAAACATAAGTGTGCAATGTTGTATGGGTCAATAGTTTCTTTGTGTTTTAATATATCTATTTACACTTAGCTCTTCGGAGAAACTCGAATTG
>VCCN01006378.1:272304-286217 GCA_006491835.1 Architeuthis dux | reverse complement strand
CGATTGCCAAGCAACTAATCTGTTGTGAGAAAGGTTGTAAGAAGCCGATTGCCAAGTTTTAAAATAAATACTTTCAATACAATAACAATGAAAACACTCAATAGAAACCGCCACTTGACCAACGTCGTTTGACACCGTGCCGTGTTGGGGGTGGTCAATTGAAGAAATTGGAAAAAGGGGTGATCAATGAATAAATTAATTCTCTGGCCTTTTGTTGGGCAGTGATCACTAAAAAAGTCCGAATTTTCAAAAACCAAACGTGAATGCTGCCGGATGCAAACATTGAGACATTGTAAATTAAACAACATTAGGGGCTTTAAAGAAACGGTTTTTTTCTAGACATCATAAGGAATACACATTTAAATTTCCAGACCTCTAGCTCCATTGGAGTGACCTGTACGCGCGATAGATAGATAGCCAGCCAAAATCACTTAAAAATTGAAGAAACCTATGTTGACTATGTTGACAGTTTTGGTTGACGGTTTATAACTGTCATTGGGAAATTTATTAAAATTAATTAAATTAAAATCAATTAATTTAAAATCAATTACAATCAATTAAAATCAATGGGGCCTTTTTAATGCAGAACTAGTTTGTACTTTTTAAATTACCATGATTGAATTGCGTCGTGTTCTTTTTATTAAAAGTATAGATGTTTGCTTAGCTTAGTATGATACAGGGCCAAATAGGGGATATTGCGCGCACACAATCCTTCTATGCCAATCTTTCAAATGAGATGGGTCTGCCGCCTTGGAAAATCAGCACCTGAAACTTTGCTTTTTATCTGGGTTCGAACACTGACTACTGGCACCGGTAAGAAATAGGCAACTAACTTACTAACACTTTAAGCAAGTCTTGAGCTTAGCTTCGTCTGGCACAGAGCCAAATGAAGAAGTGGGAAGATTATATTGCGTCAATAACTTTTCTGAGTAGGTAGACGTTGCCTATTTCTTTCTTTTTAAAAACAACATTCGAAATCGTTGTTTGTTTTTGTTACTTGGGTTCGAACCCTGACCACTGGCATTGATCACTATTATACATCTACTTGTGAAAAGTGAAACTCAGACTCAGACTCAGACTCGCACGACACATGAGGCAGTGATTTTGTCTCCATGTCTCGATCCTGGGAGACCCAATCATTGTTTCTGTAACAATTGTGGTGGTCGGGGTGCTAGCCCGACGCCCAAGATGGACTGCTTAAAAGGGCACCAACTGCCCTGCTATTTGCTTATAGCTGGGGGGAGATGTTGATTCATGCCTTTCCCATGGTCATTTGTGCAAAGTGAACGTCGATTGCATTCTCCCCGTGCTATTAACCGTTAGTCTACACCCAGACCTCAGGCACTTATCAGCAAATGTACGTTCACATCTCTGGTTTCTGTAATAAAATAAATTTGCAACTAATCACAAGAGTTGACTATTATGGTCCTCGAGTGACCGTACAAGGTTTCCTAGATTTATTCTTTTCTTCGTTCTTTCTTTCATTAATTTCCTTCTTTCCTTTTTTCCTTCCTCTTATTCGTTCCTTCTCCCCTTTCTTTTCTTCATCACTATAACCTTTCTTTCCTTTTTTCTTTTCTTCCTTCTCATCATTCCTTCCTTTTCTTCTTTTCTTCCTCTTCTTCATTCCTATATCCTTTCTTTTTTTCTTTCCTTCTTTTTCTTTTCTTCCTTTTTATCATTCCTTCTTTTTCTTCCTCTTCTTCGTTCCTGTTTTCCTTTCTTTTCTTCGTCACTATATCCTTTCTTTTTTCTTTCCTTCTTTTTTCTTTTCTTCCTTTTCATCATTCCTTCTTTTTCTTTTTCTTCCTCTGCTTCGTTCCTTCTTTCCTTTCTTTCCTTCGTTCCTCTAATCCTTTCCGTTTTCCTTCTTTCCTTTCTTTTCTTATTTCCTTACTTTCCACTTTTCTTTCTTTTTCATCTTTCTTTCCTTCATTCCATCTTTTCCGTATTTCCTTCCTTTTCAATATTTCTTCTTTCGTTCTTTTTCTTCTTGCCTTCCTTCCCGGTTTTCTTTCTTTCCTTACTTTCCTCTTTTCCTTCTTCCTTTCCCTCTTCTCTTTTCCTTTTTCTTCTTTCCTTCCTTTTCTACCTTCCCTTTCTTCGTTCTTTTATTTACTTCCTTCTCTCTTTTACTTCTTCCCTTCCTTTTCTTCTTCCCTTAATTTCCTTCGTTCCTTCATGTCCCTCTTCCCTTCCTTTCTGTTCCTCCTTCTTTCCTTCTTTTCTTCAGTCTTCTCTTTTTTTTCCTTCAAAGAGTTTCACAACGCAAACTAATTGATAAGGTCGCAGGATCTGCCATAAAAACTCGAGTGCCAGAAATCTACTTCATTATCGTCGTAATGAGAATCAGAAAGACGTTATTGAACCAATATATTACATTCCACTGTCGATAATTAATGGCATAACTCTGTGGTTAAGCCTGTAGGACAGACACTGAGAGGTTCTATATCGGAGTAGTAACACATTGATAATAATGATTTACAATAATTCATCTAATAAAATAAATAAATTAGTTTACCGATACTGAACTACCAGTTAATAACATGGCCCAGAAGAGATTAGGATAGGAGATGGATTTAAAGGTTTGATTTGGACTAGCGCCTGACTCTAGTTCCTGTAGCTCAGTGGTAGGGGCGGTCGGGCGTCAATCGAGCTACCCTCCAGCATAGAGGGTCGTGAGTTCGATTCTCACCTGCAACTTATTCTTTATTCCGATCCGCGCTGTTAATTTATTTACTCACTGACCGAAGGGAAACCGGCCTGGGTTTAGTTGCGATAAGAAGCAACACAAATTGAGATGAAGGTAAATAGTAGCAACATGCTTTACAATACTTCATCTAATAAAATAAATAAATAAGACCAAATCTGTATGGTTTTGACACCAAACTAAGCAGCTTCAGTACCAAAATAATCAAATCCACTGTTGCTGCTACGAACGTTCTCTCATTATATTACCCTACCAAAACGGAATTGATGAACGCCTAAATTTTCAAACGTTCACACACTCTCCGTTGTCTGCTAAGTTGCACCAAATCGGGACCCCAAACTGGTGAACAACTGTGTTTACGTCATCCCTTGTAAATGTAGTATTATCTACACTGGAGAAACGGCCGCCCCCTCAAGGTCAGACTTGATGAACACAAGAAGGCCATAATTAGGGGCGAGATAGATAAATCTTCTATGGCCGACCACATCTGGAGAGAGAACGGCGAGCATCTTCTTCTTTGGGGGGGGGGTCCAGATTATTGACAGAGAACGTTGTTGGAAGCAGAGAAAAATCAAAGAGGCAGCTCACATCAAAATGTCGACTAAATGCATTAGCCAGACAAGTGCGGATTTTAAACCGATGTGGCTTCCACTTCTCAACAAATCTAAACCCGACAAGACAAAGAAACACTCGGGCCATGCTCCATAGGGGCTACACCCCTTTAAACATAATTTCTGTTTAACCCATCACACTCGGATTTTAGACCTGAAGAAGGCTGAAGAATGGATCGGCCGAAACGTCGTGTTTACAACACAAATAACAAGGAGTTCAATCGTCCGAAGAACCATTTGAATATTAATGAAAACTATAGAAAATAACTTAAAAGAAAATACCAAACACCGGATCTGCCGTATATAAACATTTTCTGTTGTTTGAGGCTTGTGACCTCGAATTAACCAAAGAAAAAACTGATAGTTATTATTTTTTAAATCGAGTGAAACATGGGAATGGAGAGATCACAAGAGAGAGCAAACGGGGTTTAGAGATATCAGAAAAACTATTGGAAAGCTCAAATGGCAAATCTTTACCCTATCTATTTATAATCATGTTGCAAGAAAGTCAGATAACCGTTGGACATCATGACTCACAACGTGGATCCCTCGAGATCAAATGCGAAATTGTGGCCGGCCAAAAATAAGAGGGCGCAATGATTTAGACAAGTTCAGAACGTATTGGCACCGTGACGCTTGGGAGCGAGAGAACCGACGGATCTTGGGAGGTCTGTGTCTAACAATGGACATGGACATGGACATGGACATGGACATCATCATCATCATCATCATCATCATTATTATTATTATTATTATTATTATTATTATTATTATTATTATTGTTATTGTTGTTGTTGTTGTTGTTGTTGTCGTTGTCGTCGTTGTTTTTTTTGTTTTTTTATTGAAAATTTTCCTACGACGAGTGAAAACGCCTTCCGTAAAGAGTGTTTCGGTCCTGTACTGATAAGATCTGCACAGTCTACAGTTATCTGACTTTCCTCGGATATCAATTTCCACAACGCTTTATGTGGCGAAAATTAAGCCTTTCTTTCAGAAATGTCAATTTTTCTTTTGTATACAAAATGATTATAACATTATAAACCTATTCTAGTCTGGCACAAAGCCACATGTGTGATGTGCCGAAGTAGTGAGGACCGAATTTACTGTTCTGTGAGTCTAGATTGTTAACCAATACACCATCCGCATTATATTAGGCTGTTGCATTTTAAGTTTATATTTTCCTTCTTTTTACTTTTTTAAACAATCATTTCTTATTTTCAGATAAAATTTCGTTAATATTCTTTTATTTTATCTTTTTAAATAACCGTATTTAGGCATAAATTTCAAACTTAATCTTCATCAACAATCGAAATACACGAGGGAAAAAATGTCTTACAGATATACACTAAACCGAATCTTTACCCTATCTATTTATAATCACGTTTGGTATTTCCTCTAAGCTTAGCAGCTGAACGGCTGGAGTTTTAAAGCCGCGCATGAATATTGAAAGTTTCAAATAAAGAAAAAAGGTTCAATAATAAAATTACGTGTCCGAACAAGCAATCGTCATATCGCTCTTGCTTCAAGTAGCGTCGTTTGGTTGATAATGAATAAATTATAAAGAAAAATAAATACGCCGAATAAATAAGTTCCTATTATACAATTTCTTTTATAAGTAACCGACTTTGTTTCATAAACTTTAGACAACAGAATCGTTGATCGTCTTAAAAGTAAATATATTTTCTGCACACTCCACTTCTTCAGTTGCTCCCTTAATTTTTAGTCGCGCGCAAGCCATTAAAATATTTGAGGGAACATTGGTCACGTTGTCTTGGTTGTTGTTGTTATTATATTAGAATATGTTGGCCTAGTTTCCAATCATGTCACTGGTCAAACCGAGATAGCTTAGTCTGGTACAGGGCCACCTAGTTAGAAGGTTGTGTCATTCTTCCAAGAGGAAGTGGGGAGGTCAGTGTTCGAACTGAGGATAGAATTTTGAATACTGGGTGGGCAGGTCATTCACACTTGGAAGATTGGGGCAATATGATCTTGTTATTCTCAATCCAGCTTGGCCCTGTTCCGGACTAGGCTAAACTTGGAAAATATCTATATTGGAATTTCCAGATGTTACATATTTAAAATCGAATGATGTTGAACTTGCTTTAACGTCTGATTGATTCATTGACTGTTTGCATTAAAATTAGGAAATTGTCTGTGTTTTATTATTATACCTAATTTACCACCATTCAATGCCTCATCTTCATACCTTTTATGTTTTAAAGATTCTTAGTTTTTTGTATTAGATACAAAGATGCCATGATTGAAATAAATTGCGACTAATTTGAGTTCATTGATTACTAATTGGCTACCTTGGTTAAGCACAAATGATTTTCTAACACGCGTTATTCATTGATTTGAGGCAAACTATAACAAGATGTATTTAAATGGATAATTCTGATATTTCAAGCTTTTTTAATGGCATTATCAGGACCACCGTCCGCTCATTAATGCGCGTTCTGGCATGCAGAGGCGAAAAGGTTGCCAATGTCTGTTATCAAACCAATCAACCTTGTCTTTTCCTCCTTCCTTCCTCTTTAGCGTGTCCTGAGGACTGCAGTTTCAGATGGCTAATAAAAAGCCACTTGATGACAAATAATATCTTTCTTAGTCAAAGAACGTTTGAGTAACACACACGGGCAAGTGTCTACGCACACACTCGATAGTATACCGAGAGAATGTAAATTCTTATTGCAAAAAATAAAATCGGAGAATGTTCCTTCCCGCTCCCGCCCAGTCTTTGTTTTGGCAGAAAACAATTCCAATAGTTCCAGGTATACAAGTCTTAGGTGTCCTCACCGACATTTTTCTTTTTTAATTCTAAAACGTACTGTGGTATTTTGAATTTTGAATTTTGGTTTTAATTTTCAAGAAAATAGCATACGGTTTATCTTTAAAAAAAAGAAAAATTACTTTTGTGTATTTAAAGCAGGTTTTAGATTATTTTTAATTCAATACTGTTTGATCTCATTGATGACTAATTTTATGCTATTTTCTAGCAATTAAAACAAATTAAAATTTCAAATATATTTAAATTATTGCATAAAAAAACACAATCATATCTCAGTGTTGATCGCCATCTTGCCCCGTTCGAATTGGTACCCTGTCAACACTCTCTTCACCAAGGGGCAGATAACTTGTATCTGCTTAAGTCGGTTTCTATTTTTATCAAATTTATAACAAAAGAACGAACGAATTGAACCATAAAATAAATATTTTAACAATGTTTTCTGCAAGTGACAGAATTAAAAGAGCCTGCATGTGACGTAGATTCTTCCAAAACTTGATTAGCGTTTCTATTTTTATTTTTCTGATTTGATTAACAAACTGGGAAAAATCGATTTGCAACGAAGGATTATTGGACGAATTTTATTTATTCATTTTATTCACGCTGTAATTGTGATGTGACATCCAAAATATTGCATTCTGAGTCAACACTTGGAAAACTAGCATTCCAAGGGAAATTATCACCGCCACCTATATATGCTTCTTTTTAGCTCGTAAATTAAACACTGGTGGTGGGCAGTGATCACTAAAAAGCCCAAATTGTCAAATCAATGTTTTTGAGAAATCTGTTAGACACAAACTAAGGGATCAATTTGGCATAAACCTACATTGTAAATCACCCCCCCCCCCCCCACTAAAAACCTATTTAGGGGAGAATTTTCAAAAGAGAATGTGGGGTGATTTTCAAAACAGAAAAAAAAAGATTTCCCCTACTCATTGAGGGGAGTGTGTGTGCAACATTTCAAGTTTCTACTATGAACGGTTAGGGATGGGCGAAGTCGGCATATATAGATTGATGGATACATATAAATGTCAGAACACATGAATAACCTAAACCCAGCAACAGTGTTTAAACCGGTCTTTTGTGGGTAGCGGTGATTAACTAGAATTTCTTCCATGACCCATTGCCCACCTTTCCACAAAATGTCATTGAAATTAATGGAGAACTTTTGGTGATATCGTGTGGACAGACATGAACTTTTGGCGATATTATATGGTGTGGACATATAACTACGACATGGGGAGGTAATTGCGCATGGATCCGCCCCAAAATTTAATCATTTCTTTCGTAGCCAATATTGTCCACCCCTCCACATGATTTCATTGAAATGCATTGAGAACTCGTGTGGACAGTCATGAGCCTATACGAAGAATGTACGAAGAAGAAGAAACGGGAAAGAATCTCTCAATCACAATTCAACTCTTCCTTACCCGATTGCCCACCCTTCCATTAAATTAGAGTCATTTTGGAGATATTGTGTGGACAGACAGACGGAAAGACAGACAGACGGAAAGACAGACAGACAAACAGACAGACAGACGGAAAGACGGAAAGATATGACCAAACTCTACATCATTGAAACTCTGTTGCCAAAGATATGAATATGTTGCCGTCAAAAGATGAGTACAACACTACGAAGAAATATTTTTGGCAACAGTTTGAATGCTGTAGAGTTATTGAATAAATAATACCTGATAATATCCGTTTTGATTGTGTAAAGTTCCACTAGAAATAATAAAATCCTGCTATGTTTGGTTTAGAAGAAAATTAACTTTCTATAAAATAATGGTAGGGGTGTTCTTATTTATGGGCGATACTGTATACCTCCCCAACTTTGTTGGCAGAGGTAATAAAGAATTAGAAACCGTCAATCAAAACTGTCAACATAGGTCTCTAAGTGGTTCTGCCATGCTATGTATGTATGTGCCATGTGTACTGGCCGCATCAATGGAGCTAGAGGGCTGAAAATTTAAACATTCACTCATTATGTCTAGAAAATACATTTTTTTTTCTTTTTTGAATACAACCCCCCCCCCCCCCCCCCCCCCCCGCACAAAAAATAATTACTTAGTGGGGGATTCAAATACAACGCATTAATTCGGTGTACAAAAAACGGTTTGGAAGTACACATGAGTATTTTGGAAAATATTTTAGTGCTTTTGCTTATATTTTTTCATATCTGAAATATTACAAATACTATTGAATGGATCGGCCGAAACGTCGTGTTAACAACGCAAACGAGTTCAATCGTCCGAAGAACTATTTGAATATTAATGACCCTTCTCAAAACTATAGAAAATATCTTACAACACAAACAACAAGAAGGGGTTCAATCGTCCGAAGAACGATTGAATATTAATGATCCTTCTCAAAACTATAGAAAATATCTTACAACACAAACAACAAGAAGTGGTTCAATCGTCCGAAGAACTATTTGAATATTAATGACCCTTCTCAAAACTATTGAAAATATCTTACAACACAAACAACAACAAGGGGTTCAATCGTCCGAAGAACTATTTGAATGTTAATGATCCTTCACAAAACTATAGAAAATAACAAATACTATTCTGTTTTCTTAATTAGCATCTAAGCAGGGGTCAAGGGTGAGGGTTTACTAAAGTTCAACCTAGGGGCCTGGGTGTAGATAATCCATCACTGCACAGTAATTTTCTTCTGGGTTACATGAGATCAATCAGTCTAAGTGATGTGTAGCTGCTCAACACCACGACGAACCGCATGAGACCACCTGGCTCTTCCAGTGTGTGTCGATGGCAGTCGTGCGTGGCAACACGTTTTCCTTAATGAGAGCGGGAACAGACAGAGTTGTCCGTTACAGAAATATATATAATTACAAAAGAAAAGTTTATGGCTAAAATGTTATACTCATTTAAAGCCCAATTATCAAAAATAATCAATTCCACTGTATGTTGCAGTTGTGGCTCTTACTCTTGGTAGGATGTCCTAGTTAAATTGAATGCTTTGTTAATAGTTGTAATATAGTTGCGGATAGACTGATATAGCTTAGAGCAGGGGTGCCAAGCCTTTTTGAGAGCGCGTGCACACATTGGCGATAATCTTCTAATAAATCACCACACATGCCCATGATAATGTTTGAGCAGCAGATTATCAGTTTTAGTATATTTGTATTTTACAAAAATATTTTATGAAGAAAGAGAAGGAAATGCTTGAAAGCATTCTTAAAGAAGTATGTATAGACAATTAATAACTGGGGTGACGACTGATAAATTAAAGGTTGCCTATTCTTTTTTTAATAAAATCACTAACCAAAAATCATATCTCCCGCGTGTCAAAAAAATGTTTTCGTATGCCACCCTATGCACGCGTGCCATAGGTTCGCCACCCCTGGATTAGAACCTCTGGGTGTACTTGATAATGTAGCGCAGGGTGTGAAAAGTCATGTTAACGCAGAAACCGTCGCTACGAGGCACATCTGCTCATAGGGAGGCACAACTGATCAAAACAACGAGTGGTGTGGGAGGGCAAAGATCTAAATCAAAGGCTGCTGTCTTTGATAGGGAGGAACAAGAACAGATAAAAACTTATACAAGCAAACCTACTGCTCCATTGCCCATCTTTTATGGATAAATAAACACTAAATGCAAAAAGTCTCATTTAGTTCTTTATTAGGTCAGATTCCTGCGTTACGTGGCACACAATCACTTTATCACACCTGGGTGTATAGTATTAAATATGCACACACTGATACTTCGTTGTAGTGTTTTCATTAACACAAAATGTTACAGATTTCCTTTTGATAAATATAACTGTTAGGAACGTTTTGTCACTGTCTATGAATTAGATTTGATTTCAATGCCATTGAAGTTGCAAAAGTCTAATGAAAAAGTTCATGTCCATTGTGTTTTCTCTATGGAAACCATTGCTGTTAATAAGCTAAAAATGTTAAACTAGTTCACTATAAAACTGGATTTCAGGCGTTATATGTCACTAGTAAATAGCTGTTGATTTACTAACGGTATACCAACAGCTATGTCAGTTATGTTTACACAGCAATTTGAAAGGTTGGTGCGAGGTATTGTTAACAAAAATTATTTTCTTCTAAACCAAACATAGCAGGATTTTATTATTTCTAGTGGAACATTACACAATCAAAACGGATATGATCAGCTATTATGTATGACCAAACTCTACTGTTGCCCAAAATATGAATATGTTGCCGTCCAAAAATGAGTACACCCTACAAAAAAATTTGTTTGGCAGATTCCATGTCGTAGTGAATAATATCTGATAATATCCGTTTTTCTTGTGTAATGTTCCACTGGAAATAATAAAATCCTGCTATGTTTGGCTTATAAGAAAATTAAATTTCTATAAATAAAAAAAAAGGTTGTAGGGGTGTACTCATTTATGGGCGACACTGTATGTCTGAAATAATTTCAAATCTTTGCTTTTTAACTTTTCCTCCTACCTACTTTGTGAGTCAGGCGGCCAAAACACGTTGGTCACGTGACGCTTTCTATTGAGTCACTAACCAGATCTGTACTTTTTGTCATCCATTTGCAAAAATATATTTTCTTTTGCCAAAAAAACAAACGTCTGTTTTCATCATTTTAGTCTTTGAATTAAATCCTTTATTTAAGGATTTTGTCAAACTCCAGTCCAAGTCTGGAGTTAACTGTGTTCCTACCGTAACAAGAACAACAAGAACAACCCTCACCAAATTTAGGGGACTAAAAAAAACCGTGATTTGAAATCACGACTAACTGATTGGAAATCGGGTCGCTTACTGAATGAGCTAAATTGACAAGTCTTACATATCTACGAATATTTATGTTAGAAATATGCAAGGGCGTATTTCATAAATAAATAAATACATCTATAAAATTAACGTTTCTATACCGCGAGTTGAAATCACGACAAAGTGATTGGTAGCCGGATCTCTTACCGACTGAGCCAAACTGACAAGTCTTACATATCTGCGTAATTTATTTCACAGATACGCAACGGCTTATTTCATTCTAATAAATCAATGCATTCATGCTAAAAAAATATATTTTTATAATTGTTTTTATTATGTATACAATAGAAAGGTTTGCAGTAATCAACTTCAGTCGGAATAGAAGTAGGAGAGGAGTTTGACCCTGCAGCAACCAGTCTTGTCTTGTCTTGTCTTTTTATTTTCTTTATTGTAATTTTTGCTCTGATGTAAAATTTTGATTTTATTCACAAAAGGACATTCATTCTTTTCTCCTCGGCTGAACTTTAAAATTGCACAGTTTCTTCCATTCTTATCAGCTATGAAAACAAGACACATTTATGTATATCCAGGATATAAACAGACACATCCTGGTTTGCCAAATCCTAATTGCTTAGTTGATCCATCAGGCTGGGGTTTTAGGATTGTCTACTTTCACAATTTGGATTTGGTTGGTAAGCTTCAAATACCGCAATGTGTTAGGATTTACAAACAACAGAAATCTCTCCTTAGTTGGAAATAAATGCTACCGTAATCATTTCCTATTCTTTGTTTGGATGGCCTGTTTCAAAGGAGATTTCAAATATTTTATAAATAATCAGACTTAGTATCAATGGCTTTTAAGACTTGCCCACCAAACACTGAATTGAACAAATACTTTACGACAAAATAAACATGCAGTCTTTACCAGTAACAAGAAAATACAGTCTCCAATGTCCTCTTTGTTACACATTGTTTTCTATTGTCGCTTTTGGTAGACTTTTACTTTTGGAGCATGAACACACAAAGATGTATTAATTTAAATTGTTTTTCTTAAGCCAATTGCATGAGAAAACAAGCCTGGCTGCTGCAGGGTCAAACTCCACTCCATTTCTATTCCGACTCAAGATGATTGTTGTAATTTTGTATTGTATATCATCATCAGCAGCAGCAGCCGTTGAAAGTCCACTGCTGGACAAAGGCCTTTCCCATCTCCTTCCATGACGACCTATATTGTGCTAACCTCTGCCAAGTCATACCGGCAAACTTTTCTATCACGTCCCTCCATCTTGTATCTGGTCTTTTCCTATTTCGTTTACTGCCCCATGGGCACCAATCGGTTAGTCTTTTCCCCCCTCTATTGTCATTTCTTCTTGCTAGGTGGCCAGCCCATCTCTTTTGCTGCTTAATTAGTTGTATAATATCGTTCACTCTAGTCCTCTCTCTGATCCATGTTGATCTTTTTCTATCTCTTAGAGTTATCCCTAGCATTGCTCTTTCCATGGCTCTCTGTGCTATTCTGAGTTGGTTTTCAGCTCGTTTGATTAATTTCCATGTTTCGCATCCATAAGTCATGGCTGGTATTATGCAGCCGTTGTATACTTTACGCTTTAGGCACATTGGCAAGGTGCTTTTCAGAATGTTTCTATTCATGCCAAATGCTTTCCAACCTATCGTTATGCGTCGTTTTATGTTACGCCAATTCGGCGAAATTGCCTAATTACCGAATAAAACTACGTATTTACTTATTTTTTGATTCTATAAACTTTTGATTGTAAAAAAATTGTTGTTTGTATCCTTGTTTCGATTAAGTAGACTTTTGATCAAATTAAAACTACGCATTTATTCATTTTTTTGTAACAAAATTTAAAACTACGTATTTATTTTTTGTTTTTACAAAAAATAAATAAATACGTAATTTTAATTTGATCAAAAGTTTATTTATTCAAAACAAGGATACAACCAACTATTCTTTTACAATCAAAAGTTTATAGAATCAAAAGATAAGTAAATACGTAGTTTTATTCGCTAATTAGGCAATTTCCCCGATTCGGCGTAAAATATATAATAAATAAATTCGTAAGCAAACTGACAAGTCTTATATGACTTGTCAGTTTAGCTCAGTTGGTAAGAGATCCGCCTTCCAATCACATAGATCTGATTTCAAATCACGGTAGGAAAATATTAATTCATATATAGGTTTGTTTTAACGTAACGTGAGAGACAAACAGTGAAGAGTTTTCTGCCCTAAATTTCGTGATGATTGTTCTTGTTGTTCTTGTTATGGGGAAAGAACAAAATCAACACCAACAAATATAATCTTCATGCAAAATGTTGGCTATCAACTCATATTCTTGTGCGCATTTGTCTGAGAAATAGTCAGCTAATTGACAATAGAGTCAAGGATGAAGACAAGCTATAGTGTGCCAGAGACGCGGTGATTAAAGTCATTATTATTCGGTGATTAAAAAAAAGAAGGCGTCATCATGAATCATCAGAAGTGTGTCTTCATGATGTTATATTATTTATCGTTTGATGCGTTCTTTTTCTTAGCTTTTATGTACCAAGAAAAGTGTGGTAATCTTTGCGTTGACGTACATATACCAATGGCGGTGTTTAACCAGTATACAAAGGCTCTAAAAAGTATAATTTGCCATTAAATAGTATAATTAAACAAAATTCATTAGAAATTAACACAATAATAGAATTAAACGCATGTCTTTATTAGATTGCGCATCATAAAGTCGTCAAAGTACAACGGAAATAATGCATCTGACGTACTAAATTGACGAGTTCCTGGTGAGCAATCTGATAATGACATGTGTTTAATTTCAATATTGCGTTAATTTTTTATGAATATATTGTTTAATTGTTTAATAAAAGCAAATATATACTTTTGGAGCCTTTGTTGTATGCTGGTTGAACACTGGCATAGGTTTAGGTACGTCAACGCAAAGATTGCCACTCTTTTCCTGGTAATACACTTACGAGCTCTCGTAAGCTTTTCTGATAACTTGTTATTGGATGCACAAAAGAATTGAGATAAAGCACAATTCAAAGCTATGGCGGCTTGAGGTCTTTCGTAAAAGC
>VCCN01006378.1:250924-262317 GCA_006491835.1 Architeuthis dux | reverse complement strand
TCGCATAACAACAAAATACATAAAACACGCCCACATGAAGTATGGACATCCATTGGACGAATCAACTAGTCATTCAAAAAACAAAAACTAGATGTATAAATGTTCATTATGAAAATCTATATGTGAAACCAGCAGTACCGCTTGTAATGCACCATTAAAATTGATTCCCACTATATATATGTGTGTGTGTGTGTGTGTGTGTGTGCTTCAGGCCCCTATGAAGCGTAATCGGGAGATGTACAGCCTGTATAATGGTTAAGTCCCAAATATGAAATATGCACACCCGTCCGTGTGTGTGTGTGTGTGTGTGTGCATCCTTCTGTTCTATTTACAGCCAGCATTTCATGTCAATTTTCCATTAGATAATATTATGCCCTGTCACGGAGCAGCGTTGGTAAGTGGCATAAAGAGGGGGGAAATAACGGTTGTTGTCCTCCTCCTCGGAAGAACGCGAGACGAGACGATCAAATTGGAATTAATGAGAACAACATGGACGAAATAGAGGCTAGCGTTTAAAATAGCTTGAATTGATGGTTTTCTGTCGACTGGCTTGGTTTCATTAATTATTAGAAACTGGCAACCACAACTGTCAACACAGGTGTCGTCAGTTTTTAAGTGATTCTGCCTGACTGGCTATCTATATATCTATCTATGTCCCAATAGAGCTAGAGGGTTGAAAATGTAAACATTTATTCCTTATCCAATATTCTATATTCAAACTGCTGTACAAAACTCTGGTCAGACCACATGTAGAATATGCAAGCATTATTTGGTCTCCACACACCAAAGGAATATCAAGACATTCTAAGAGGTTGCAGAGGAGAGCTACGAAACTGGTGCCACAACTAAAAGACCTGCCATATGAAGACATATTCAGAATACTACAGCTACCAGCTCTACAATACAGAAGATTGAGAAGTGATCTGATACACATCTACAAAATGTCACACCGCATGATAGAAATGTAAGATGTGCATACAGAGCAAACTCATGCTACAGAGAACACTAAGAACACCAAACAGAGGTCACTGTCACAACTACCAGATGCACCATCACCCTGGTATTAGTGACAGACTCTTGACATCAAAATCCCTTTCATACTGGAACTCCCTTTCAGACGAAAAAATAAACTCTGTTTCTATTAACATGTTCAAAAAAAAACTAACAAAAGAAACTAGCTTACCACACGAATACAAACATTTCTAAAATACTCACACCTTAAATGCCAACCCCTATTACATCTGTTAGATGTATGTTCAGTTGGTCCTAGTCGTTATAACTTTATTATTTCTAGAAAAAAATCATTTTGGCTGTTTTTTCCCCCACCCAAAATAGGTTTGATATTGAAGGGGTTCAATTTACAATGTAAGTTTATGCTAAATTGGTCCCTTCGTTTGCGTCCGGCAGCGTTCACGTTTGTTTTTTGAAAATTCGGACTTTTTAGTGATCACTGCCCAACAAAAGGCGAGAGAAGTAATCCATTCATTGATCACCCCTTTTTCCAATTTTTTAATTGATCATCCCCAACACGGCATGCTGCTTAAAAGACGTTTGTCACATGACGGTTTCTATTGAGTGACAAACCAGACCTGTTTTGCAATTCTTTATCAAGTGGAACTTTATGATTTAATTATTACAACGAATTTACATTATTATCATTTCATTGCGACTCTTATTCCATCTTATTGCTTTTCATCGAAACACTCTCGGTCGATATACTCATCGGCATCACGTTAAACCAACTTCATATATAAAATTAACATTTCCCTATCGTGATTTGAAATCACGACTAAGTGATTGGTAGGCGGCTCTCTTACCAACGGAGCTAAACTGGCAAGTTGTATATATCTACGAATTTATTTATCATATATACAAACAATACAAAGGTTACAGTAATCTTCAGGCGGAATAGAAGTGGGAGTGGGGTGTGACCCTGCAGCAGCCAGGCTTGTTTTCATTGTTTTCTCTCGTATAGGTTCCGTGCATGCCTCTGATTAAAGTATACTTAAAAGGAATAGAAAATGGTATTGTTGCGTAACTACTTTACCAGTGACGTCAAAAATGACGGCATATATAAAACATTGCATTTTATATACGTAGATAATAGAGATTTGCATTGCAGTGAGCTTGGAGAATAGCGTTCTGTTTGAACCCAAACGGATTTTTATTATCTTTTGTTTTTGTTTTTATTACTTTTTATATGTTTATTATTCTTCAAATTCAGCATTGTTATTACGTCATCAGAACATGGAAGTCTATTTCACTACGTTAGAAGACAAACATACGTCGGTTGCATGAATGAAATTCTATTTTACTACGGTATTAGCGTGACAGACGACAAATGCACATTGCTAATTATTATATGTGTGGATTATTACGCTATCCAAAGCAAATCTTGAAGGACATTCAATGCCTGGAGTGAATGGAATGATATAGTAACAATTATATTAATGCTTAAAAGTGGAATTTTATCATTTGGCCACCGTGTTTTTCAGCTTTTGGGGTAAGTTTTGGCATTCAATCTTTGTTATTCATTAAAGATTAGAAGAAAAGGGATTGTCAGTAGTCAGGAATTAATGCAAACGTTACTGCCAGACTAGGGTTGTTATATTTATCAAACAAATGCAATGAGGATGTTTTGCTGAAGAAATGCATTGAAAACCAAGAAGGAAGGGATTGTCATAGGTCGCGAATTAATACAAGTATTACATACAGAATAGGGCTATTAAATGTATCATGTCAATGCATTGCTAAGGATTTTATAATAGACATGCATTGAAAATCTGTGACAAATGCAATGAGGATGTTTTGCTGAAGAACTGCTTTGTAAACCAAGAAGGAATGGATTGTCATGGGTCGGGAATTAATACAAGTATTACATACAGAATAGGGCTATTATATGTATAATGTTAATAGGATTTTATAATAGACATGCATTGAAAATATGTAAGAAAGTTTTTGTCAGTGGCCAGTAATTAATACGAGCGTTATAGACACACATATAATAATTAGCAATGTGCATGTGTCGTCTGTCGCGTTTACGTCATCAGTGACGTCTGGTGACGCAATTTAGTAGAAATAGAATTTGATAAATTGTATCTTTACTTAATTTTACGTTTAGATTATTTTAATATTCAGAAAATATTGAACATAAACAAGAAAATGTTGCGCAACATAATGTTGTTGATATTTTATAAGTACAATGCAATTACTTAATTATTGTCGACTTTCTATTATGGCAAGGGTAAACTAGTCTATGTATAATTCTGCCGTGTTACTGATTTCTTCTGCAAGCTCGTCTCTATATATAGAAACAGATAATGCAATGCTGTTCAATTCGACAAACACTGACTAGTGATGAGAATAGGATTGTTATTCTGACCAGTCCAAGAAGCGGACAAAGTGGTATTGACTGCTTGCATGTTGTTTGGCTGAAAAGATTTCTGCGAGACTGATCTGAACAATTTGGGTTGATCAATAGCGAGTGATTGCAAAAGATGGCGCCCACTCCACATGTAAGGCTAGTCAGTATAACCGATACTGACAGGCGCTGAGTTAGACCGTCCAGAGCAGACGATACTGACATGTACCACTGCCAGTCGAAGGGACTCTCACTCCTCCAACGGAAAACAGTTCTGATGGTTGCGTAGGCATACGCGACCTTGAGTATCAAAAGGAACTATTAGGTTGTTACGCATGAAATGTCATTTTATTTTTACATCATAGAGAATAATGCTAAAAGTGAAAGATTTTAGAATTTGCATTTTTTGCAGATTCAATGTAAATAGAGATAAAATTCATTATAGTCTGGGGGCCAGCGGGGCCTACCCCTCCCCCGGATCCTATGAATAGGGTACCAAAATGTTCCTTGGGGTGTTCCCAAGAAAACAGTTGGGATGAACTACCTCATTTGCATGAAACGAAATGGCCACCAGCACACACCAAAAGAAATTAGAATTTCATATCATGTCGCCCAGTTGACATATCTGAGTACTTTAAAGGTTTTCAGACATGAGGAATTCAAAAATAAACTTTATTTTACCATAAAAGTAATTCATTTATAGGTATTTCAGCATTCTACAAGAAGATGACAATTATACTTTATAGGCCAAAGTCTATGGATTGTAGATTTAATTCATTGAATGTTTTTGAGTCCTTAACAGCAATTGTATCTACTCAAGAAGTTAGACTAATTTTCAAGTACAATTTCGAATTAGGACATAATGGTGCTTAAACTGCGGATAACGTCAACTAAGCATTTGGTGTGAACACTACTACAGTGCGAACTGTTCAGTGTTGGTTCAATAGGTTTAGGTCTAGAAATAATAAACCTCGAGAGAGGTTCAAACCTGTTCTTAATAATTATCGGCTGACGTACGAACAACGGTTCATGCACTTTCTGAAGACTTCAAGTCATCTCAAGGCAATAGGAAAGTTTACAAAGATGCGGAAATGGGTCCCACATAAACCAAATGAAGTGCCCCATGACAGTGTCACATCCTACACCTCTCAGCTGACCGTGTCTAAACTTAGAGAATTGGAATATAAAGTCTTGCAGCATCCTCTATATTCACTTGAAATTTCTCCTACAGACTATCATCTTTTAGAGCATTTTGAACTTCGTGTCCGTAATAAAAGCTTCAATAATAGGGAAGTCATAATTCGTGCTTTTGCTGAATTTGTGATCACTAAATCTAAAGAATTGTATATGGATGTTATATAATTATTATTAGAGGATTGTTAGCAAAAGATTGCTTCGTATGGGTCATATTTTGATTAACTTTCACCGTTTTTGTTGTTTTGATCATCCTTTATCTTATTATTTGAAAACCGGGTTTCATATGTAACAACTTAATAGCACCTCCCCACCTGCAGCAATATACCCACAAAGTCAAATTATGTTCAGCAATTGCAGTCAGGACCCACGACGCCTTGCAAAACTGACATTCTTTTATATGTAAGGACTTTATATATGACTCTTTGTCCATCTCTATAATCTTATCTGTAAAGAAGAGAACATAGTGAATTAGAGCTGTCAGAAATCTAGAAAAAGCGTTAACAAGAAGAAAAGAGTCCAAAAGTAGCCTAAATTGTCATAGATCGTCTCTCCGCCTCGAGTAGATTATATATGTTAAATTCCAAGGCTCTTGACCGGATATTTTGTGAATTACAGCTCTCAGAAAAGTACTGGTGTCTGATTTAGATTTGCAAAAGAAAAGTTCTAATAACACCGGAAATCGTTTCTGCACATCGAGTGGATGGCCCATGCAGAATTTCAAGACTCTAGGTCAAATATAGTGAATTAGAGATGTCAGAAATCTAGAAAAATGGTGTGTCAAATAGATCTTTAACAGCGAGAATAGGTGTGTTTTAAAAACATTATACCTACTTTTCTTTCTAATTAATCAAGAATTCTGCAGGATTTCAAGAATCTGACTGGTTAACAGGTGTGCAGAATAAGCTGTAATTTTGCACTGTTTGAAAATCAATAATGGATGGGCTTCATTAAAAACAACGAATGAAAAGAATTGATAGCTTCCTTGTGAATGACGGATATAGCCGTCACAACACAATGAACATTGTGTTTACTTCCATTCCGCATGTCGGATAAGTCGATTTGTGCCGAATATGTGTTTCTAACTTTCTGAACATTAGTTGTAATGGCTAATTACATAATTGTTTACATATTTATATTATAGCTTAGGTTTAGCTTTTACTTTATTTGAGTTTGATATACACCCCCTGTTTGCATATTTGCACGCCCTGTTTTTGTATTTACAGGTTACGTGCCCGTTGAGCAATCGCGTGGTTGAGTTGATCCATGAAGAAGCTAACGTGTCAAAGTGGACATATTTTAAGTTAAAGTGCACACATATATATATATATAATATAAAGAATACCAGTCAACAAAACACGGTAATTAACATAAGCGTTTATATTTTACTTATATTGATGATAAACGAATCAATTATATCATCTGAGTAGCTTGTTAAACGAGACGCGTTCAGTTTTCTCGTTACGGTGATCTGGAGGCTGTCAGTTTGTATTGACATTGTTTTGATTGATCTTTACATGCACATAACTTTACATATAACTTAACTTTATCCTTATTAACTGTTAACTTGTGGTTGTTTTGATTCATCTTTACATTTATCGACTGTTACTATAGCTCCAGCACATATGTAACTGTATATAGGGGTCTCAGGTGATGTTTAAGAATTCTGATATAGGTTTTAAAACTGTTACCATCAGATAGAGCTTAACAAATGCGACCTGTAGCACTAATATTGACTGATTTGTGATAATTTTAAGTCGTGGAATTTACCTTGTTTTGGGGATGCGTCTTCCCTCATATAAACTTTAATAATTTTTCCCAAAAATGATTTTTGAAAATTCCTGTATTACCTTTTTAGAACCCATTAAAACAAAGCCCTGTATCAAAAATCAGTCCTATATCTTAAACAGCGCCAAAAAGAAATGGGGCAGTTGCCGTTTTGAGAAAATGACATGTTAAGTTAAAAATGACATTTTTACTGAAATCTTAATCAACTGTTGGATTTGTGGGAGATGTGTCTTTGTGGGAAATTGTCAGCGAGAATCGTGGGGTGCAATTTCCAAATGCAACTTGTCCAAAGATTTGCAAAGTGAAAGGATGACAGCAATTAGTGGACAATGGCTTGCTAACCTGTTTGGACATTTGAACAGATGCGAAGTGATGCTTTCTTCAAATTGTTCTTTGAAACTGTAGTTGCGAAATTAAAACAACACCAGTTAATGGAAGAGCCCTCTATGCCAAGAAAGTGAAACAAACCAAATTATTCGACGATAGGACTCGTTGATGGCTGTGAAGGTGCTTCTGCTTGCCATCCTGCAAGTGTTGAAGATCACTGCAAAATAATTTACGATGAAGCTATAGATACAATGGTTCGTTCGATTAAGGTAAGATCTGACCAACCAAGTTTAAAAACCTTTGCAATGTTGGAAAATCTTCTTCTCACACATTTATTGGCCCATATTAAGGCACTGCCCGGGCTCTTCCAGCCAGTCCCGCAGAAATCGTCTAGGGCGCACGGTCTCTCCTCATCCGATCACGACATCAGAATCCTAAGACCATCTACACCGGCAAAAGGCGAATTACGGTAACAGAAAAGAGTTTTTACCTTTGTCTCAAACCTTTGTGCTCTGGCTCAATTCGTCTAGAACTAGATTGCCACTCCAAACAAGTTTCATGAACTCATTTCTCCAGTAGATATCGAGTGATTGTGCGGGTGTTATCTACGATGTTAACCGTTTTATATGTATTTTGCCTAATTCATGGCCTTATTGTTGTATTTGCAGTTTTCACGTTGTACTGCACGTAGAGTTTTCAAGTTGTACTGTACGTAAAGTTAACACGTTGTACTGTACGTAGAGTTAACAGTTGTACTGTACGTAAAGTTAACACGTTGTAATAAAGATCGTTCATGTACGCCAGTAAGAAGCGTTAAACCTTTTCCTTCGTCGTCACGAGTTCGAGCCGGGCTGTAGTTACAGACAGCTTCTCTACGTTTGGTAAATTTAATGAATCGGACTTTCAAATCTGATGACCGAAGTTTATATTGTAGTAGTATTAATCCCCGGTGCCCACAACAGACGGGTTTAATCACTGTTGCTGGGTTTATGTTATTCATGTGTTCTGACATTTATATGTATATATCTATGTATCCGGACTTCGCCCAGCCCTAACCATTAGAAACTTGGAATTTGGCACACACGCGCTCCTCAATGAGTAGGGGAAAGTTTTCTTTTTGTTTTTTGAAAATCCACCTCCTAAAAAGGGTTTTTAGTGGGGGGTTCAATTTACAATGGAAGTTTATGCCAAATTGATCCCTTAGTTTGTGTCCAGCAACATTCTCACTTGTTTTTAGAAATCTTTGGACTTTATAATGATCACAGCCCCACAAAGTTAAGAAAAGTAACTTACTCAATAATCACCCCTTTTTCCAATTTTTTTAATTGATCATCCCCAACACGGCATGCTGCCAAAAGACGTGGGTCACGTGACGGTTTCTATTGAGTGACTAACCAGACCTGTTAAAGAACAGTCTGACAGGCGTTGTAAAACATGGAAGGGAATGGTGAGGAAAAGGCTTGGGAATTTGAATGACAGAATTAGACGGGTCGTGGTAAAATACGGGAAGCAACAAGAAGCAAAGCAAATATATCAACTTACTTGGTTTATATGGATGTTTATTCTTGAAAAATATCAATCTATCATGCTAATTATTATAAAGATTCACGAAAATACCTTTTTCTGGATCTTGGTAAAATGCGAGAAGCAACAAGAAGCAAAGCAAAGATATCATTTACTGCCAGTAACAAAGGACACTCATGAAAATAATGATTAGATGAAACTACGTTTTCAGTTATAAAAATAGAAAGGTCAGGAGAACTCTTACTCACTTTCAGACAAGAATGAAGTTCAGGTGAAAGACAATTAAAATGAAGCCATTGGCTGCATTCATCGCATTGTACACAATCATTTACGCAATTTAATTTACAAATTTTACAGGAATATTCAATTTGAGACATTTATCTCTTCTGGTCGAAGAATTGAAGAAACAGAGACAGCAACGAGAATTTGAAATTCTGTAATTTTCACCACAAACCTTTTAGTCCGGGGGCCAGCAGAACCCCCACCCTCGTGATGCTACATTTAGGGTACCACAATGTTCCCAAGAAAAAAGTTGGAAATAACTACCTCATTTGCATGAAACAAAATAGCCGCCGGCAGATACCGAAAAAAACAGAATTTCATATCTCGTCTCCCAGTTGACATATCTGAGTACTTTAAAGGGATAATCATGGTTTTCAGACATGTGGAATTCAAAAATACACTTTATTTTAACATATAATTTATTTATAGGTATTTCAGGATTTTACAAGGAAATTTCAAGTATACTTTATAGGCCAAATTGTGGATTTAATTCATGAAGGAGATATATACATATATATATATATTGTTAGAAAGAAAATGTTATCAGCTTTCCAACGGTGTATGTTCCCAATTTGTATCTTCGCTGCAACTGTTTACGCCCAACAGATACAAATAGACAATATACACCGTTGGGGAGCTGATAACATTCTCTTTCTAACGACATATATATGTATATACTTCCATCAAAAATTAATTCTACGATCCATAGACTTTTGACTGTGTACTTGAAGTTTGCTGAATACTTAGCTTCACGTTTTGGGATGTAACTTTTTAATCCCAAAAGATACAAATTGCAAAGTTGATAAACATTTTCTTTCTAACGATATAAAGATGAATAGAACAAAGACAAAAGTAATGTTCAACGATAAGGTCCCCAAAAAGGTCATAAAGATAGAAG
This sequence comes from Architeuthis dux, assembly GCA_006491835.1. Taxonomy (NCBI): domain Eukaryota; kingdom Metazoa; phylum Mollusca; class Cephalopoda; order Oegopsida; family Architeuthidae; genus Architeuthis; species Architeuthis dux. Next base: position 252,943 of record VCCN01006378.1, on the reverse strand, counting down.
GTGAGACTCTGGAAGAGGTCGATGAATACATCTACCTAGGTTAGGTAATAAAGCTAGAAAAAGACCACGACTGCGAAATAAAACGACGCATAACGATAGGTTGGAAAGCATTTGGTATGAATAGAGACATTCTGAAGAGCACCTTGCCAATGTGCCTAAAGCTTAGGGTATACAACGGCTGCATAATACCAGGCATGACTTATGGCTACGAAACATGGAAATTAACCAAACGAGCTGAAGAAAAACAACTCAGAATAGCAGAGAGAGCCATGGAAAGGGCAATGCTAGGGATAACTCTAAGAGATAGAAAAAGATCAACATGGATCAGAGAGTGGACTAGAGTGAAGGATATTATACAACTAATTAAGCAGCAAAAGTGGAGATGAGCCGGCCATCTAGCAAGAAAAGATGACAATAGATGGGGAAAAGACTAACCGATTGGTGTCAATGGGATAGTAAAAGAAGTAGAAAAAGGCCAGACACAAGATGGAGGGACGAGATAGAAAAGTTTACCGGTAAGACTTTGCAGAGATTAGCACAAGATAGGTTGTCATGGAAGGAGATGGGAAAGGCCTTTGTCCAGCAGCTAACGGCTGATGATATATATATATATATTCTTCATGAATGTAGGATCATGGGGGGGGTCGGCGGTAGGCCCTGCTAGCCCCTGGTACTATCTGTATAAAAGCTTTTATCTTAACCTAACATTCGCTTTGCTTTTCGTATTTTATCACTTCTGGATTTAGACGTGTAAACGACCCTGCTGAACTGAACATCTAAATTTGAAATCTATTTTTATTGGTGGGATTCGTACGAGAGAAATCCTGGAAGAATAAAAGTGGCAAAAATAATCCCAAATCAAATTGTTACAAAGGTTGGAAATCAATATTTAATGAGAGTTGGCAGTCAACCCAATCATAACCTCATTTCATTCACTCAACGAACATTTCCTCACTTCCATAAATAAATAGCGGTCCGCTTGGATATTGTAATGGTTAGCACGTCTGCCTCACACGCAGAAGGTCCCGGGTTCGGTTCCCGGTATAAGCGAAGAGTGTGGAACCAGCGCTGCCAACTCAAAAAATATTTTCGCGCTAGTTTGACTGCCAAAAAGCACTAAATCTTTTTTAATTGCCCAAAATGGACCAAAACCACCAAAAAGAGGCTAAAAATGGTCAAAAATAGCCAGAAAATAGCGGGAAAGTTTTAGGCGAAAACGCGCTAATTTAGCGCTTTTTGCAATGCCAAAACAAGAAACGCGCTAAATCTAGCGTGAAACGCGTTAAATTGGAAACACTGTGTGGAAGACTCTTCATTTCCCTGTGCATTCAACGGCTAATTGAGCACACTCATGATTAGGGTGGTGCTACCCATTCGATGGACTTGCATCCTGCCAAGGGGGTGGTCATAAAAACCAGACTTGAAACTTGCAAGGATCACTAAACAGACGCATGCAAAGGAGACCGGGACTTCGTCATTGGCCGTTTATACTTCAATGTGAGTTTTTCTCTTAAGAGACAGACGCTTTACTTTATAAAGGCTCTTCTTCAAAATCTGGAGAAATATTATAAGATTAATGAATACCTCTAATACTATGCGAAAGTCGCTATTTTGTGTGTTTCTCTGTATGTATGTCTGCAATGAGCATCACGGCTAAACTAAATGTCCCAGGGTCTGATTCTTTGCATGGATATTGACTTAACCACGGGAATAGAGAACGTTTCTATGTACGAGAGAGAGGAATATTTCATCTACGCATGTTTTTCTTTCTTTCATACTTTATTACCAAAGCAGACAACATCGCACAAATTCATTTAATGTTCTGCAAATAAACACAGCTGTTCTTCCTTTTGCATACGTCTACGCATATTTTTATTTGTTTGTATTTAATTTAATTTTTGTATTTTTAATTTAGTTAATATTGGAAATGTCTATGTACCTATCTATTAAAATACAGTGTAGACCTTTTTTAATTAATCTTTTACTATTATTTTCGCTTAGATTCCAAGTTAAATTCTA
>VCCN01006378.1:236646-249979 GCA_006491835.1 Architeuthis dux | reverse complement strand
CCAAGATGAGGATCTCAGTCCGAACAATAGTATCAGCTTGACAGAAGATCAAATCTAACATTAAACTTATGATCTCTCCGGCGATCTCTCCGGCGCTATGTTTTGGTTTCTGTACTAGCAGTATCAGTAAAGCAATTATCTTTTTATTTTATTTTCATTAGATGAAGTACTGTCAACCATTATTATTAATTTTTGACTACTATTTTCCTTCATCTAATTTTGTAGCTGTTTTATATCACAAATTAGGCCAATGATCTACAGCAGTGAGTATACAGTGCAGATCGGAAATATGAATAATCTCTTGATGAGATTCCAATTCACGTACCTTTTGGCACAGAGACGTCTGGTTAAATAAATAATAAAAAAGAAAAACTACTTCGGTGGAAGTGTTTCAAATGTGGATAGGATATATTTTTATCAGCGGGATATATGGGATACAGTAAACACCCCACCCCTGCTTTTCAAAGGTTTTGCTTTGCGCCACTTTTTTGCTTTTACAAAAAAAGGCGAAAAGCGAAAATAGCGTTCAGCTTTTGTTTTGTGGCGATCAGTTATAGAGGCAGCGTGAACCCACTTCTTCTCTCTCCTACACCGCAGTCTACTGTAACTCCCACCACCCCAACCGCGGACAACTCAACCAAACATACTATCATCATCATTTTGGGGATAAGAGAACGCTAAAAAACAACATTTCACATATAAATTAGTGCTAATTGCTGCTTTGCTTTATGTCATTTCGATTTACGAAAGGTTTTTTTTTTATAGGAACGCTCGACTTTCAAAATACGGGGAAGGCTGTATTTGCTTTCGAGATTAAAAAAGAAATTCTCGTTGGATTTTGATGAGACTTTGCCTGCAGGGAAATATTGCAGAAGATAAGATGATATTCTGATAAGACGAAGCATTGCTAGGTGTGTTTCTGTCAGTGATAATAATGGAAATATTTCTAGATTAAATCCTGTAAATATATTAGGTAAATGCAAAAGTTTCCAGCGTTTTCGTTTTAGACAGAATATCACATTAGAAACCGTCAACATAGGTTTCTTCAGTTTTTAAGTTGGTCTGGCTGACTTTGTATGTATGTGTGACGCATACAGGCTGCACCAATAGAGCTAGAGGGCTGAGAATTTAAACATTTACTCCTTATTATGTCTAGAAAAAAAAAACTTTTGTTTTTCAAAATACCCCCCTTTTCTAATGAGGGGTTCAATTTGCAATGTAAGTTTATGCTAAATTGATCCCTTAGTTTGTGTCCAGCAGCATTCACGCTTGTGTTTTGTTTAAATTCAGACTTCTGTAGTGATCACTGCCTAACAAAATGTAAGAGAAGTAACTTATTCATTGATCATCACTTTTCCAGTTTTTTAATTGATCACCCTCAACACGGCATGCTGCCAAAAGACGTTGGTCATGTGACGGTTTCTATTGAGTGACTAACCAGACCTGTTCATATAAAATCTCATCATTATTATTCAGTCATCAAAGTATTTTCCTTGGCTTTCTATTACCTCATGCCACCTTTCAGCTAAATTGTGGATGCCATCAAAAAGAACAATTCTGGTTTTGATTCGATGAAATCTTTGAGGAATCTTTTGGTATCTTGAACTTGTTGGAACCGCTGACCGGACAAGGAGGATTGCATGGAGCGAAACAAGTGATAGTCTCAAAATGACAGGTCTGGAGAATATGCCATAAGTGGAAGAACTTCCCATGCAAGCTCCATGATCGTTTGCTGTGTCGCATTTGCAACATGAGAACAATCAACTTCCTTGCTCAGAAAAAGATATTTTCTCTTTCAGTGCATCATTCAAACCAGCCAATAGCTCACTGTAGCATTGTGCAGTAACAGTTTGTCCAAATTCCTAAAATTCATAATTCTAAAACAAATTCCCTTTGAATCCCAGCAAACATAAAATAATATATTTTCTATAGTTTTGTGAAGGGTTATTAATATTCAAATGGTTCTTCGGACAATTGAACTCCTTCTTGTTATTAGTGTTGTAAACACAACGTTTCAGCCGATCCATTCTTTGAGTGCGGATTTCAGCCCGATGTGGTGGAAGCCATTTCTGAATAAATCTAAACCCGACAGGACAAAGACACAGAAACACCCGGGCCATGCGTTATAAGGGCTACCCCGCTTTAAACATAATTTCTGTTTAACCCATCCCACTCGGATTTTACACCTGAAGAAGGCCGAAAAATGGATCGGCCAAAACGTTGTGTTTACAACACATAACAAGAAGGAGTTCAATCGTCCAAAGAACGATTTACATATAAAATTGTTTAAATTCAGATGTTGAAAGGTATGTTGGATCTAGCTACAGCTTTTTCATTTTCAATTCTTACAATAAATCCTTTTATTCATCACCAGTGACTCTTGTCAAAATTTAAACACTGATGTTCCATCTGTAAGTACATTTTCCTAGCTTTAAAGTTTTTTTTTACCTAAAGCTTGTTGATGATACACTACAATTGACTGGGTAAAATTGAAAAAAACACTTAAGATTTCCCTAACATATAATATTGTGCTGAGAATGTTTACATCAACCTAATAAGCTGAAGTGTTTGGACTTACAAAGCCCTATGTGTGAGTATTATTTTATCGTGTGGATGTGTAATAATGAATTATATCTCTATTTATATTGAATCTGCAAAAAATTCAACTATATCAGTAAATCTTTCACTTTTAGCATTATTCTTGGATTATTTCTTAAAAAGGATAAGTAATATGATTATACTAGCAGTGCCAAAAAGTCAATATTCCAACAGTTTGAATCTGCCAATCTGTGGCCTCAATCAGACCCGAAACCCTAAAATTCCCCCCTGGTTGAGAACCTCTGCTCTAGGCACTTCACTGCTGAAGTTGCAGAAGTTTTCTAGCAGAAGATAGATAAGATCAATAAGTATTAAATGACTATATATTAGAAACAGTCAACCAGAACTGTCAACATAGGTTTCTTCAGGTTTGTGCATCCCCCCCTCCCCACCCTGATCTCTTCCAAGCAGTGTTGCCAATTTAGTGTGTTTCACGGTAGATTTAGCACATTCAGTGCAAAAAGCGCTAAATTAGTGCGTTTTCACCTACAACATTTTGCCAGTCTTTGGCCTTTTTCTGGCTATTTATGACCATTCTTAGTGTGCTTTGATTTGGCAACACTACTTCCAAGCGCAGGTTGTCACTTCATCTTCTGACTCCGCTTCAAAGTCTTGCAGCAAGAAAAGGAAAGGGGACGACGGGGACAGGCCTTTAATGGAACCCAGAGACTCTAGTCCACTGACCAAGTGCAGGCGGTGTGGGCATCAGTGCAACAACAACAACTTGAGCTTGAACACTATGAATCATAATGCAGAGTGTTCAAGCTTCAAAAAAGAAATTGAGCATTGTAGCTCTAAAAATAACAACTTTTTAAAAATGGTTCGTTAGGCACTTATCATGCACAGCAACTCATATGTAATCATACCTACCTATGATATCACAGGTTACATAAACATTTAGTATACTTCAATAATAAAACTTAACTCACAATTTCTGTAACAACAAAGACGAGGATGGGTGTTTGTAGTTCCACATTTTCTATACATGAAAAAAGTGCAGAAGCCATCTTGGAGAAACATCATATTTGTAAAGAAAAAGCATGAACTGTTTTCATCTAGAAATAGTAATAACAGATTTATTTTCTATAAGTGCATTTAGAAAATACATTTACATATTAAAAAAAGCCTTGGAAAGTGTCAGGTGTCCAAAGCACACATTTGGTCCAAAGCACACATTTGGTCCTTTTAGGTCACAAGAAAACCTGTGGGGATATGTATTAGTGGCGTTTTGGTCAATCATATCTACTTGAAGGAGGTGTGAGTGGCTGAGTGAGTAACGGCACAGAGAATGCGATCGATGGGCTGAGTTCAAACCCTGGCTGAGTCAGTGTGCGCTCACTTTGCACTAATGTCCTTGGGAAAGGCATGTATCCATCTCTTCCCCCTGCCAATATGTCATGGGCCGGCATCGATCCCCACCCTCCATGTCTCCTTACTTTTGGAAGGGAGGCCTATGTCTAACACTTTGATGGGCCTGGCAAGCTGGAAGTGGATTGTGGTAGCTTGGTCAAGTAAAATAAAGGAAAGTAAAGACAGACAGCCGAAAGTAATGTGACCGCTGACACAACCTCCCCATGACACCTCAAGTACAAGTGGAAGATTTTTAAAAATAAAAAATATCTACATGCTTTGAAGGAAACTTGCACGGCCTAATCACAGAAAGAAGTGAAAAGAGAGATTCATTCCCTTACTTTAATTTTGGCTTTTGAAAATCACAGCTAAAGCCACCCAAATGAGTTCCCTCCTCATGCTTGCTGGCAAACACAGTGACTAATATACAGAGGAAGCAGTTTATTATAATCACGGTTATTGTTATCAAAACAAGTCTGTCCCAAACACATTATTTAAAATGAATTGAATATAAAGTAATGTTATGCTGCCACGAAAATGTAAGTGACACTCTCACCTAAGGAAATAGGTATATGCGTGGGTGTCCAACAAACAGGATGTGACACCTGCGTGGGCGTTCAAGAAACCTATAAAGCAGACCCGAACGGAGAGCAGACGCAAACAGAAAACTCGGCACTCAAAGAAGAGACAGACATCAGCGGAGCCGGAAGGCCCGAGGCCGCTGTCCCTGTTGGGGACAGACTAACGGTTCTCCTTATCTCTCTCCCACTCTTCAGCCGATGAAATAAAAAATATGTCTTATATTTTTACAAACGAGTCTTCGAGTCCGTCCTTCCTTCCTTTCTATCCAAGTCCAGGACATTCACCCCACTATACAACCGTAAGAGGTTTGTATAACAATGGATGTAAATTGTTCCTATTTTTATATCTTTTGCAAGTGATTACAATAAGTGACTTTCCCTGTATATATATATATATGCATACTTTTTAGCTTTCATTGTCTTTTGTGCTCTTTTATTTAATTTTTCAGGTCATCAGAATAAAAGCCAGAGCATCCAATCCAGAAAGCTTTCAAGACAATCATGATGAAGGTCGAGTGGACGTGTTTCTTGACTTTTGGTCCTAAACCGAGTAATTCAGATAAGGGTTGCCAGATTTGGCCAGAAGAGGAGATAATCCGAGCTTTATCTCTGAGACTTACCCAACACAAGCATCGGAATAGCGTCGAATTTAGAAATCGAGCAAGTCTGGAGGCAGAGGTTCAAAATCTGCCTCTTGAGGAGAGTGTCTCCAGATTCGCTTGATTTCTAAATTCGACTATTCGAATGCCTGTGTTGGGTAAGTCTCTGAAATAAAGCTTGGATTATCTCCCCTTCTGGCCAAATCAGGATACCCCGATTCAGATTAACCAATGTCCATTCGAATTTCTGCTCCAAAATTTTAGCCGGATTCTTTTAGTTTTTCTCCCCCGAGAAGTCCATCTGTTTAGGTTCAGAATGTTTGTACCTAGAATGACTGGCAATAAACACAGCAGACAACTGGTTGGCCAGGATCCTACAATAAAGAGGAAGCATTCAAAAGAGGACGGCAAAGATGGCAAAGATCTCTGGGACAAGTTCAATAAACATAACAGCAGTAAACAAGCAATTTCTTTCCAAAATGCATTTTCTAGTGATGTTGTTCTCAGTATTATACACTGATTTATTCAAACTGGTGTCCTCATCTTGGTTGTTATAGTCACAACATTTTGCCTGTTGTGTTGGGTAAGTCTCGGAAATAAAGCTAGGATTATCTCCCTTTCTGGCCAAATCAGGATACCTTGATTCAGATTAACCAATGTCCATTCGAATCTCTGCTCCAGAATTTTGGTCAGATTCTTTTAGTTTTTCAGGTAGGTGCCTGGCATATTTGGTAACGTTCTAGGTATTTTGAATTGAATCCTTTATTCAATCCATGGGTGTATATTGTTCTCATTCCACTGTCCATGCTAGGGGATATGTTGTAATAGTTAATTCTTCTTAATTTGTCCTAGTTATTTGTGATGCTGCTTCTGCTTATTCCACTGAACTAGAGCAAACGGATTGATATCCACTAGGTCATCACTATTCTTTTATGAGGATGAATTAACTAATACAAGATATCCCCTAGTATGGACTGCAAATTGAGAACAGTCTACTCTCATGGATTGAATAAAGACATATAACAGTGTGACTATAACAACCAAGATGAGGACACCAGTTCAAATAAATCAGACCATAATATTAATTCCTTATCTCAGAAATTGTTGTCAGTATTTTACACAATGTAATTGCAATAAAATCAGCATAAATATTGCTTTTATCACAATGTTTCAGGTGATGTACCTTCAAGCCTTTCTCAGGTGTTTAACTCATTTGGTAACCTTCTGCACTCAGCTTATCTAACAAAACATTAGCAAATACCAGAAAGGTAAGAACAATTGCAAAAGACCCCGGATGCAATAGGTATAGGAATTTATTTAACCTTTTCGATACTAACCTATTAAGGTGCTTAATGCCAGAATTAAAATGTTTGCTAAAAGAGATCTACAGTACATACATCTTCCAGGAGTCTCGCAAGGTTTAACATGCCAAGAAGGTTACAGCAGCTGAAACATTGGAATAAAAACAACAAGGTAGAATTGTAACAACACCTTGTCTAAGAAATTCAAATCAAAATTAAAATGAACTGAGGATGTGTGCTCCATTTTTATGAACAGAGGATTTGTTTTCCATCCATCCATCCTCCCAGAGGGACAAATAAATTAGTAATAATCTCCCTTTATAGGAAACATTTTGAAAATATGATGTTTCTAGCAACTTTCCGTATTTCGCAGGTGATAAGACATTTCTTTTCTGAAAAATATTTGATAATCCGTCCAAAATGAGATAATTAGCTCTGACAGAAAAATATTTGATAATCCGTCCAAAATGAGATAATTAGCTCTGACAGAAATGTGATAATTAGCTGTGACAGAAAAATATTTGATAATCGTTCTAAAATGAGATAATTAGCTGTGACAGAAAAAAAATCACAGCGTAGAGTTGGCGACTTGGACTTACTTATACGGTAAGCTATTTAATCCTCAAATATTTTCCGAAAACTACCTAGCTGATTATAGGGGGCATCTTACTAAATGTAGCATCTTATCAGTCAGGAAATACAATAGTTAAAGTGGCAGAAAATATTGAATAGAACAAGAAAAATGCAAGTAGCATGGCTGCTGAGATTTTCAATTTGTCAAATTTATACAGCATAACTTAAGGAATCTATGAAATTGTTCTAAAAGCAGAAACCAAAAGTTATACAGGTCGGGTGAGTCACTCAATAGAAACTGTAAGCCCTCTAGCTCCATTGGTGTGGCCTGTATGTGTGATACATACAAACATACATAGCACGCCAGCCAGCCAGACCAACTTAAAAACTGAAGAAGACTAGTATTTCTTTCAATCACAACCGTTCAGACCGTCAGTCTATGGCAATGAGTGAACAGCGCAGATCGGAAATAAAGAATAAGCTCTAGGCAAGACTTGAACTCGCGTCCCTTTTACCTTGCAAAGCTTCCTATGTACAGAACTACTCTACCAAGTGAGCTACTAGAGCTCGTTTACCATGATGCAGCCATGTGGTGCACCACCAAGATACCATTGTGGAAACTCCAGCACTTGACAAGAATTCAGTCATTGGTTCTTCAGGTCACCACTGAAAATGGGAAGACGGGTCATCTCAAAAGATAACGAAGCAATGCAAAGAATAGGTGTTTTAGCAATTCGATTTATTCGCAGTTTTTGGAAACTACCCGATAAAATGAGAAGAACAAAGTGAACCACTATTTCCTACATCCACCCCTCGCACTCCCCATCCCATCCTCAGTCACCCATCTTCATCGTACTGTGGTCAACTCCTACTCATCGTAGTAGTCCCAACACCTGGACATTCCACGTCTTCCCTCTGGCCAGCCAGTGCGGCTACTGCTTACTCACTGATTTCCCCCCAAAATCCAAAGGCTTCCCCTTCCTCAGCCAATCAACTCCCATCGAATCCACACATTGTCCCAAGCTCTGCTACCCCAGGTGACATATTCGGGGAAGACGTTTCTAAACCAAATTTTTCTGAGGCACTTCTCTATACTAACATGCAATGAATGCTTTATCTCTTACATTCCCTTCCCCACTAAACAGTTCTGCTACACTCATACATCTGGCAGAAGATCAAATCTAATCCTTAAACTCAACCTTCATCCTTCCCTGATAATTTGCTGCCATATTTGTTGCCATTTTTACATACACTATTTGTATTAGTAATATTATCCTGAATTATTTTTTATTAGATGAAGCATGGTCAACCATTATTAATTTTTGACTAGTATTTTCTTTCATCTTGAATTTTTATTACTTATAAACTTATTCCAGGCAGATTTGGGGCTTTTCCACGTTTTGACTGGCCAGTGTTCGACATTGACTCAATAACATATACAAAATGTCTGCCTAACACAAACAGAATCCATACTTACCACATAGCATGTTCTTTGGTCATAGGAAAATGAAATAGAGGCACAGATACAACACTGGCTACAATCTGTGAAAGAGAAAGTAAGCAGAATCAATCTCAGACAAATTCAATATTTGCCTATATTTATAAATAATTTTATGCCATTTTCTTGAAATTAAAATCGAAATTAGAACTTCAAAGAAGATATTTAAATTATTGCAATATGTTGAAATATTTTTATAAAAAAGTCTGTGATCAGATTTTTTACTTAATAAAAAAAAAGCAATTCCCCCACTTTATCGATCCCCCATTTCATGTACAGAGACTCTAAAAACAGTCTAAAACCTTTAAGTATGCAAAAGTAACTTTTCTCTTTATAACATTTTTTGGGATATATTTTTGGATGAATAAAATGAAAATATGAATGGTGTATCTGGTCTACACTCTTAGCTATGAACAAAAACATAGTGTGTCAGGTTTTGTGCACTACAGAGCAACATACACTGGCTTTTTTTGTTGTTCATCATTGAAGAAAGGAACAGACTGAGCAAGACTAACCTGTGCAATATGGATGGATTCCCCATAGGCTGAAAATTTGGAATCTTGAAGTTTAATGTGATGGAGACTGAGCAACACTCCAAATACACCACTGAAATAGAAATAAAGAAATGCAGATTCAAGTACAATTTATCACACTATGGTAACAGAAAATTTGTTTGGATAGTGTAATGGTTAGCATGTCTCACTCACATGCAGAAGGTCCCGGGTTCGATTGCTGGTAGGAGTGAAAAGTGTGAAAAACTCTTTATTAGGACAAATTTCCCAGTACACTAAGGTGTGTGATTAGGGTGGCAGTATCTTTCGGTGGACTTGCATCCTGCCAAGGGGACAGTCATAAAAACTTGCAATAATAAAGTCCTGGTCTCAACCAGACTTGAACTTGCTAAGATCCCTAAGCTGACACATGCAAAGGAGACCAGGACTTCATCACCAGCCATTTATACTCCAATGGGAGTTGTCTCTTAAGAGACAGAGAAAAAAAGAAAAAAATGTTAACACAAAGCTTAAAACATCGAATTGGATTCTGCACCCAAGTTAGAAAACTGATTAAAGTATAATTCACAAACAAAGGACATTTGTTTTTCTTAGGAAAATCAGAGAACATAAATTTCTCTTCCTAAAATACTGACTGCATCAAAGAAGACAATGATGAAGCAAAGAACAGAATTTTCAGGGAGTCTTTCTTCAAATTATATAATCCATTTTATAATGATCTGATTTCCACATGTTTGTTATCATAACACAGCAAAAGCAGCACATCGTAGTGAGATTTTTGTAAGCACAATACCATTAAAGTACTCCAAGTTGGAGAATGAAGCAATTTCAGTCCAATTTGCAACTTAATAATAGTCAGCACTCACCCCGATAATCTGTATTATAATTCTTTGATTTCTCAATTATAAAATTAATTTATAAAACAACAAAAATTCATACTGCTATTCCCATTTTAACAGTTACATATCCTTATAGTCCCTCTTTTATTAGAGGTTAATAAGGTATTTTAACTGGTAATTATAGAGTTGTTTCCCTTATTTCTTTATTTGCAAATATTCAGTTATAATATAAATTCCATAAATAGGAAATGACATCAAGCTTAATGTGTTGAAAAAAAAAAAAAACCTTTTATAATTTTTTTGATAATTTTCTGAATCATTGAAAATATGATCAAAGGCAGTTGTGGAAAATATTTTGCCTAAAACTTAAAATCATTGCCCTTGTCAGTTAAGGCAATCTCGGTTAGAAGCAATTTTGAAACAGCAGCCAGCAACAAGTACATATAAATGTTCTGTGTCAGAATAAAGGAGCAACAGTTTTTTTTTTACTATATTTGTTTGTGTATAATGCAATCCCATGTAAAATACGAACTCCGATTTCTGTAGGTAAAAAAAAGATTCAATTTATTTGATAACATAATATAATCTATAATCCAACTCCCACTTTACAGTAAAAAAGGAAGAAGTTTTTAATTCCAACTTTACTTCAAGATTCTAATTTTAACATGAGTTGTCTCCCCTACTAACTTTTATATTATGTCCAATAGCATTGCTTTATTCTCTCCGTTGTTATCTCCCCTGTTAGTCATCAGCAGATTTCTTTTTTTCTTGCAATATGTATCTAAAGTAAAGGTAAATTTTTATATGCAATTACTAATTTATGGGAACTATGAAATAGTTATTTATGTGTGTAAGTAAAAAAATTGAATATAGTTTATTCTTTTGTATAATCCAACTCCAATATTGCAGAAAATGTATAAAACAACAAAAATTCATACTGCTATTCCCATTTTAACAGTTACATATCCTTATAGTCGCTCTTTTATTAGAAGTTAATAAACTTTGGAATATCTTTTGTCATTTTAAAGGAGTAAAGATGAGGGTTCCTGCCATAATAAAAAGTATTCACTGATCATATACACAAAACAGTCACCTATGAGAAGTAAAATAACATTGAAAGTTATTCTAGCCAAGTTAAAGGGGTCTTATATATGGATTGGCCACAAAAGTGGGGGCCACTATACATAACTAAGTTAACACAAGAAGAACAAGCCTGGCTGCTGCCGGGTTAAACTCCACTCCTACTTCTATTCTGACAAACTGATTACTGCAACTTTTGTATTGTATATATAATAAATAAATTTGAAGATATATAAGTCTTGTCAGTTTGGCTCAGTTGGTAAGAGAGCCACTTGATAATCACTTGGTCGTGATTTCAAATCACGGTTGAGGAATGTTAATTTTATATATCGATTTGGTTTAACGTGACATGATGGAAAAACAGTGAAGAGTTTACTCCCCTGAATTAGATGAGGATTCTTGTTCTTGTTGTTACGAGAGAAAAACAAAGTCAACTCCAACTCGGACTGGAGTTTGACAAAAAACTGTTGGCAAAGTTTAACGACATAACCGTCAAAAAAGGATTGCATCATAAGGACTGATTTGACTGATCACCGCTAAAGAAGCAAACAATTTTTTACTTTCGTACTAAGGTCGACACAACACTGTTTGTTTCAGTTTTAATAAAAATCAATTATTTTATTATTTATTTTTATTTAGATGAAGTATTGTAAACAATTTTTATTAATTTTTGACTACTATTTTCATTCATCTTAATTTTTAGTTGTTTTTTTTTTTAAATCACAATTTACTTAACTAGGGCACTGTAACTGGCAGTGCAAAATAAACGAATAATAAAATAATAGCTTTTTTTATTAAAACCAACTAAATGTTAAGATGAAGGTAAATAGTAGTCAAAACAATACTAGGTCTAAATAAACATAATAAAATAATCGCTTTTTTTCTCAAAACAAAACAAAAACTGCCGTACAATTCGGCCTTAGTTAAATTGTGATTAAAAAAACTAAAAATTAGGATGAATGTAAATAGAAGTCAAAAATTAATAAAAATGGTTTATATTTCATTTATTAAAAGAAATAAAATGAAAAAAATGTTTTTTTTACTAAAACTCAAATGGACACTGCAGTGCCGGCTTAGTACTCGAGTAAATATTGTAAGTACGAATGTGAAAAAATGTTAGCTTCTTTAGTCAAATCAGTCCTCATGATGCAATCTTTTTTTGATGATTAAGTTGTTAAACATTGTCAAAATATTACCCGCATGTATAAAGCATACCCTTCCCTCCAATTTAAGCTTTTGATTCTCAAACAGATTTCCTCACATTATAACTCTTCAAATGCTAATGACTCTTTTCAAAATTACAAAAAGTATCTTCATAGTAGATTTTCTTCAATTCAAACTTTGTAGTTGTTTTGTTTTCTAACAAAAGCTTAAAAATGTTTGTGAAAATGAGTCATTTCACCATAACAGGACAAGCATAATTTCAATTTTTGTTTGTGCATTTACATTAAATTTAGTCCAAAACTCAAACAATTTTTCAAGAGTTATTTTTTAAAAAAGGTCTTTTTTCAATATGGTGCAATTCAAAGATTAAGAAATATTTTTTTAACAAAATAAATAAAAAATCTGAATCACCAATATTAGTATTTTCACAGAAAACATCAAGTCGAACAACTTCAGATTCATTTTTAACAAAATGTTTTGTGTTGCAAGAGTCAAACGATATAGCCTTACCTCAACAGACATCCAATATAAAAACGATATAAATATAAATGTTTGAAGGTCACAGCCGCGGCAGCATCACCTACAAAAGCAGGGAAAAGAGAAAAGAAAATCATTTCTTCATATTTTTATTTCATTCATTTTGATTTTTAAATAGACTTTCCATTACATAATTTATTTCATGACACATTTTTTATTCATATCCATTACTTTTCAAAAGGTTTTGAACTTATTTTTTTAAATATTATTATGCATTTCAGTTTATGTGCCAATTAGATATTTGCTTTTTAAAAAGAATAACAATAATTACCATATTTCCCAGTGTCGAGAAGCTATTTTTCCCCCCGAAATGAGTCTTGAGGATTTACCCTGCACGTTACAGGTCGAGGGTTATTTTTTTTCATAGGCCTATCCTATTTCTATTCTCTTCTCAAGATTTTGCAACTCAAAATTGGGGTGCATCCTTGGGGCCGGAGCATCCTTGGGGCCGGAGCATCCTTGACATACAGTAATTTAATCTTGTAAAGATATTTTAAAGCCATTTTTGCAGCAGGCTGATATTCAAAACATTGACAGAAAATATTATCAAAAACATATTGAATTTAAAAAGAGGTTAAAAAAACACTTACCCAGTAAGTAGCTGCATGGAGCAAACACAAAGATGCTAAACAGCAATAAAAAAAAGAAATGAATTTTCTGTAAAACTATAGAATCCTTGCTTCTTTAATCGTTTGTACTTT
>VCCN01006378.1:216683-236546 GCA_006491835.1 Architeuthis dux | reverse complement strand
AAGTCAACATAAGTGTGACAGACACGGCTCTTATTATATATGATTGTTAGCATCTGTGAGATTACTTGAACAGTTCTCACACAATTTAAATGGAAGTGTTCCCCACAGTTGTATATTTACAGATGTTCAATTGCCATTATTATTAAATCATATATTTTTGATTTACGGTTCTCCTCAGGTACAAAGGTTTAATTATATTTGACAATTTTGTTTACATTTCAAATGCAATTTACAGCATTAATATCTCTATTATTATTTTTATAAACAAACATTTCTATTCAATCCTTTTTAGCTATGCATTGACAACTTATTAAAGATTTACCTCCCTTGGTTCTCAAGGATATAAACAAATTCCACTTACCTAAATACGTAATTGTAGAAAAGCAATTTTGTCTTACTGAAAAGAAAAGAAAAGAAAAGAAGCATTGAAATGAACTTTTCAAAAACAGTAACAGATTATGATAATAAAATATATAAGTTACTGGACAATATAATTAGATTTTTAATGGATTTTAAGAACTATAATTTAAACAAATGAAAGGAGTTTGTTCCCCTAGAACGTACTATTTCCAATTAGACACTTTTGGTCTGAATTTCTGGGATGACGAATTATTATTGTACACTGACTTACACGGACCAGTGTCCTCGTCTTGATTGTCATAATCACAGCGTTTCGGCCGTTGAGCCTTCCAGCCTTTTTCAGGTCTCTGTCATAGTTGGTGTTACAACCAACCATTAGACATAATAGCACTATTATTTTTGTAATAATACCTGAACACTGACAATCCCTTTTTTCAATGCATTTCTTTAATAAAATCATTTGCAATTCATTTCACCAGGAAAATCGTTAGCAATGCATTTACATTATACATATTCTGTTGGCAATACTTCCCTTAAATCCTGACCTGTGACAACCTATTTCTTCCTGATTTTCAACACACTGTATACAGATTGAGTGTTGAATCTTGCTCAAGCAACTTTTAGATTTTTTTTAAAAATGACAAAATTCAGATTTTTTCCCATCTGCTAAAAATATTTAGTTAGTGCAGAAAATGACTGAAACTGAATGTAGTCATCATTAAACAAATTCTTTCATTTTTCTCCCCTCTACAACCAGAATGTGTTGTGTTACTATACATGCAATCATCAGAGTAGATGAAAGTTTTGATATAAGACAAGGTTTTTTAACAAAAAAAATGGCCCAAAATCAGCAGTTCGACTTATACTCAGGTCTGTCAAAAATGGCCATTACTTTTGCCTATACAGGTCGATAGACACAATGCCTATTAGTGAGCGATAATACCAGTTGTTTTAACTCAATTCATTACCATGGTTTTCTATGAAATCCTATGTAGGTAGAAAACAGTAACACCTCGCCATGGAATAGTGGTTAGCAAACTAGACTCACAGACAACATTAGTGAGTTTGATCCTCACTAGATGCCCTACGCTTGTAACCTTGTACCAGACAAAGCTAAGTTTAGTAAATATGTATAGCACATGTAGTATAACATACAGTGTTGCCAACTCAAAAAATATTTTCGTGCACTAAAAAAGCGCAAACTTTTTTTAATTGCCAAAATCCACCAAAAAGACGCTAAAAATGGTCAAAAATGGGCAAAATGTTTTAGGTGAAAACACACTAATTTAGCACTTTTTGCACTGCCAAAACAAGAAACACACTTAATCTAGCGGGAAACGCGCTAAATTGGCAGCACTGCATGCAGATGAGAAAAAAATTTGTGCTTACCTCAATTTAAGAATATCTTTATTTATTTCAATGAACATAAATATAGCACCTGCAAATGAAAATTAATCAGTAGTTAAATTATCAATTAACATACACACAGGTCTGGTTAATCACTCAATTGAAACCGTCATGCGATCCAAAACTTTTTTTCTAGACATAATGAGTAAAAGTTCAAATTTTTAGCCCTCTAGCTCTTTTGATGCAGCTTGTACATGTGATACATATATACATACATAGCCAGCCAGCCAGCCAGACCAACTTGAAAACTGAAGAAACCTATGTTGACAGTTTCTAATATATATCATTTACTGCACAAAAAGATAAAAATCAGAAGTAGACTTTTTACATTATAAATTGCCTATAATAGGTAAAACATTATAGTCATTCCATAAGACAGACCCCCCACCCCATTTCTAAAATGACCTGTTCAAGATATAAATGATGCAAGAATGTAAAGAAAATAGACATCAAAAGACTTACCTAAGCAAACGATGTGGACATGCACCCAGAAGTAAGCATCAGGATGATACTGAAACAACAAAAAAGAAATTATGCTATTTGTTTAAGGGAACCAAGCGACAAGTATTGTTGTATACATAAATAAGAGCTTGTGACCCGACAACTGAATGCCAACCTTTCAGTGCATGACTGCTAGGTGCAAGGATAACTCAGTGAAATGACCAACAAAAACAAACTATGGAATTAAAACAATTTATTGAGATACAAAAATTAATTTTTGAGTTGAATTATTTTATAAATTCAACTCAAAAAATAATAATTAAAATTTTTGTATCTCAAAAAATTGTTTTAATTCCATAGTTTATTTTTGTTGGTCCTCATGCTGAGATATTGTGCACCGAGTTATCCTTACACCTAGCAGCCATGCACTGAGAAGTCAGCATTCAGTTGTCGGTGCTATGTAGACTTGCACGTAGAAGTCCGTAAACCATGTAACCTATAGCAAGTGATTTACAGGACATTCTAAAGAATGAATTAAGCTTCTTGATACTTAAAGGTAAAAAGATAATGAGTTTGTAGAGAAAGAGGAAGGCAGTTTTTTTTGTTTATTCCTGTAGACTCCTTGTGGAGCATAGGGCTGCAGCCACTTTTTGTTTTTCGGAGTGGAGTTGCTTGCCCAACAACCAACCATCCTCCTTTAACCAGGCTTGGGACCAGCTATAGAGCTAAAGGGATTCAATTGCCCTGCTATTTACCCATAGATGTAGGGAGAAGTGAATTCATGCTTTTCCCAAGGGCATTAGTGTGAAGTGAATGCAAACAGCCTCGGCCAAAACTCAAATTGTCAATTCAGTTTCCCATGCCGGTAACTGCTACGCCACTCCTCACCTCCTTAGGCATCTTTACAATTCACTTATATGAAGGACTGAACTACAAACCTGAATAAATCTAGTCAACAGCTCTACCAACTGAGCAAGTCCTTTTCCATAATAATGAACTTCAAATAATAAATTAAAAACATAAATATTTTACCATTGGATCCGTCTTCAGCACACCCAGGATGGTAATACCCAAAATACCATGAAGGAGCCAACCAACAGGATCAGAAAGCTGAAAATAGAAAAGTCGTGCTAAATTTTCTTTTCTTTTGCTTATTCAATTTTAAAATTTCAAATATATTAGAAACTGTCAACCAAAACTGTCAACATAGGTTTCTTCAGTTTTTAAGTTGGTCTGGCTTGTTGACTGGCTATGTACGTATTGCACGTAGAGGCTACACCTTTAGTATTCTAACAAGAGTTATCTCCCCTAATAACTTTCATATTATTTCTAATGGAACTGTTTCATCCTTTCCATTGTTATTTCCCTTGTTAGTCATCAGCACAGGTAAAGGAGATTTTTTTATAACCAAATATTAATTCATAGAAACAGAAATAGTTATTTATTTGTGCATAGTGAAATCTCATGTATAATGTGACCCTCTATTCGGTAGATAAAAAAGATTGAATATATATCTGATTTTTATGTATAATCCAACTCTAATATTACAGAAATTTGATAAAATTAACAAAACCTCATTCTGCTTTTCGTATTTTAACGGTTACATATCCTTATAGTTTTTCTTTTATTATAGAAGCCACAAAGCTCTGAGCTTGAATATCTTTTGTCATTTAAAAGGTAAAGATGAGGGTTCCAGCCACAAAAATATATTCACTGGTCAAATACACAAGGCAGTCACTCTTAAGAAGTAAATCAACTTTGATAGTCATTTTAGCAAAGTTAATGTGGTCTTAAATATTGATTGGCCACAAAAGAGTGGGACGACTGAACATAACTGTTACTTTGTTAACACAAGAATTTTTTTACTGCATTAATTTGTGTATAATACAATCTCATGTAAAATACGACCCCCTATTTCTATAGGTAAAATGATTGAATATTTTTGATTTTTGTGTATGAACTCCCAGTTTATCGTTAAACTTGTCTCTTATTAAAAAAAATAGCACAGCAAATTTATAAAAACAAAAAATCATACTCTTTTTCCCTATTTAAAGATTTTCATTTTCTTATAGGCTCTCTTTTATTAGATACAGTTTAGAAGCCAATAAACCATAACAGTGATACCTTTAGCTAATTAATAGGGGTCAAGGGTTAACAGTGTGGCCCACTCATGGGAAGTAAAATAACTTTGCAAGTTGTTCTAGCCAAACAAAAGCAGCAGTATCCATGTTATGTTATGTTATTTTGTTTAACGGCACATTGACACTTTGTGGGTCATTTAGTGCTGGATTCAGGAGGGGGGAACCCCGTGACTAGAGACTTGATGGGGGAGAATCCCAAATCCCTGTCACTGAGACAAATGCCCCGAGGACCGGGATAAAGGGGGGAGGGGGGATCCCAAAAGCTTCTCAGGACGAATCCTGAGCATGCTAATGGTGATCGCCTCCCGACCAGCTGGCAACATATCCTGTGCAACTTCTCCCAGGACGATACCCAAGCATGCCACAAGGACCCCCGAAGTAATGAAATAATAACAGTGAAAATGCTTCCTCTAAAATGAAACAATAATAAGATGGAGTAAAACTAGCAATGAAATAATAATAATAGCGAAAATGCTTCATATAAAATGAAACAATAATAAGATGGAGTAAAACTAGCAATGAAATAATAACAGTGAAAATGCTTCAGCTAAAATCTTCAGGAAAAAAAACTTAATGAATTTCATGTATATGATTTCTTACCATGAAGGTTTTATGCATAAAGCATCTACTGATTCTCTTCATCAACAAGCAACTGTTGCAGACAGCCAGAAATGCAGGAATAGTCTGAAATAAAAACATGTTTTTAAATACCAATAATAAACCAAAAGCACAGGGATGAAATTGTTCCATTTTCAAAGTTCATATTTAAACCATTTTACAATTATTAAACTCCACACAAATTCGAGTTTTTCATAGAATGTTAAAATTCTCAAATAGCGGTCCATCATTTTAATCATTATACAGAACCATTAAGTGGGACAGTCGTTGCACAGAGACAATCCGGCCTAAACTTCAGCGGTCCCACCACTAGCACAATGATCTGTGAAGAAGTCAGAAGATGAAGCAGTTTATTACATTGGTATCTTAAGAAAAAGGTGTGGGTGGCCTAATGGTTAACAGCACGGAAAATGGAATCAGCAAACCAAGTTCAAACTCTGGCTGGGTCAGTTTGTGTTCAATACACACTAATGCCCTTGGGAAAGGCATGAATCCACTTCTCCCTCCAGCTGTGGGTAAATAGCAGGGCAGTTGGAGCCCTTTAGCCCTGTAAGGCAGTTAGCACTCTAGCGCCTTAAAAACCAACAATTTCTACAATGATTGGGTCTCCATCGATCATTTGAGAAATGAAGACAAAATCATTGCCTCACATGTTAATCTTTTAATGACATTGTTTTCAGGTAAGTGGAATAAAATATATAAATAATAAAACATCAAATTGGCTAAAAGTACCTTTTCTTTCTTTCCTTCTTTCCACCTATCAGACTCTGATGAAGCCCCACGTCAAACTGGGTGTAAAATATTAGGAGAAAAAAAGAAACAGTAATTTTAGCCAATTTGATGTTTTGCCAATGTTTAACGACTTAACCGTCATAAAAGGATTGCATCATGAGGACTGATTTGACTAATCACTGCTAAAGACGCTAACATTTTTTACTTTCAAACTTACAGTATTTACTCGAGTACTAGGCCAGCACGGCAGTGTCCATTTGAGTTTTTGTAAAAAGAAAACAATTTTTTCATTTTATTTTTTTATTAGATGAAGTATTGTAACCATTTTTATTAATTTTTGATTTCTATTTACATTCATTTTTTTTTTTTAATTTTTTTTTTTTAAATCACAATTTAACTAAGGCCCTTACCATACAGCATTGTTTGTTGTGATTTTAGAAAAAAAAAGGAATTATTTTATTTATTTTTATTTTGATTACTATTTACCTTCATCTTAACATTTAGTTGGGTTTTTTTTAATTGCATTTCAAATTGGTTTTAATAAAAAAAATATTTTATTATTCGTTTATTGTAAACCTTTGTGGTTTAAAAATTTTTTTAAAATTAAGATGAATGTAAATAGGAATTAAATATTAATAAAAATGGTTTACAATCTATGTAAAAATAAATAATAAAATAATTGTTTCTTACTAAAACTGAAACAAACATTGTTGTGTCGGCTTTAGTATGAAAGTAAAAAATGTTAGCTGCTTTAGCGGTGATCGGTCAAATCAGTCCTTATGATGCAATCCATTTTTGATGGTTAAGTCGTTAAACATTGCCAATGTTTTATTATTTATTTGCCTCGTGTGATGCGTGACATTTGTGTCTGAGTTTAAGAAGAAAGAAGTAGCTTATGAATTGATGATAATGGTGGTGGTGGTGGTGGTGGTTGTAATGTTCTTGTTGTGTCTATGTGCCTTTGTTGTTCTTTCTGTGGTAGTTGTGTGAAATTAGAATGCATTTGATTCGTAATCTGCTTAAGCGTGTTAAGAAAAGAAGACGGAACAAGATAACACGTGTGATAGGGTTGTTTGACCTGGTAAGAAGTGAACTTTCCCCGTTCCCACTTGGAATGGGGGTTGCTGGGAGCTTGCTTCGGCATGTTTATTGATTTAACATATACATACATTTATATAAACATTACAGTGATGTTGGGCCAAAAATGTGTTTATTAATTACATTGGTGTTTTGCAAACTGATCATTTCATGTCATTATGCTTTTGAGTAGTTCATGGAGACAGCATCCAGAAAAGAAAAGAGAAAGAATCGAAACTCACAATATTTGCCAAGGCCTTCGAACCAGAGTAGATGGACACGACAAACAGAACAAGTTCAGGAAGACAAAGAAGCAGGGTTTGTCTACAAAGAAACAAAAAACAAGTCATTTTCTACCAAGAAACATTCATACAAAGTAACACAAACATAACAGAATGGTAACAATCTAATAAATGATTAAATCTGTTATAAAATGGAACGTAGCCTAATGAAGAAAAAGGCAATGTTCAGCTTGTTTTGAGGTGTCAAGAAGAGGCAGGAAGAGCACGTGAAAAATATCATGGCTGCTGTAGTTATTTGCAGCAAATATGAGATTATTTCAGCTGGCAGAACATTGTTTTTTTGTCAGGAGAAATTCACACATTTTGTTTACTTTCAATAAAAATACCACTTGTTTACATCTTTGATGTACTTACTGATTATGGTGTTGTTCCTTCTGTTCCAGGCATGAACTGAACAGGGCTTAATCACCAGCAGCGAATACCATCTACCAGCACAGCCCAGCCAGAAAGGAAACCAGACATTTTCATGGTAGCAGAGTGATCTACTGTTCATAACCTTCACTGAGGCAAGATTACCAACTGTGGTGAGTTTAAAAATACACAAGAGCCGTCAGGTTAAGAATCATGGCTGCATCATACAAGAATCCTCCAGAAATGAGAGATAATCTCCTATATAGTGATTGGAAGAAGGAATTGGAAATATGGAGTGCATTCACTGATTTAGATGAAGAGAGGAAAGGTCCTGCTATATTCTTAATATTAAAAGGAAAAACCAGGGAAACCGTCCTCGCTGAAGTCCATCCAAGTACAAACACTGGAGTGGATGCTATTACCGAAGTCCTAGACAAATTATATGAAAAGAATCCAATTTAGACAGCCATCAACAATATCCATCAGGGACTATCTGATTGAATTTAATTTAAAACTGCACAAAATTAAAAGTCATGAAATGGACCTCCCTGGCATATTATGTACTTAGCTGTGCCAACCTCACGGATGAACAAGCTTCCTTATGCCGAGCAACATGCATTAAATTAACATTCAAACACATGAAAACACAAATATCCAGTAATAATAATCTTACTGGTGCAGGTGATGTTGATCTTCATACCATGATGATAACATTTTCACTTACCTGTTATTTCCATCTAAAATGGGATCGATGTGACCCTGCATTATTTTGACTTGAATGAATATTGCACCAACCAACGTCTGCCATCTGACAAAAAAAAGAAAATTAAAAGAATGACCTTTAAGCTCGATGTCAAGTCACTTCCAATTTATATAATTTATATTATAATTATTTTCTTATTCCTCTTATTTTCTTATAAAGAACTGTAATTAGCAGTTAGTGGACCTGGAGTTATCTCCCTTGGGAAGACATTTTTATTTTGTCAATTTACACTTAAATAAATTACTCGGAAACTGGACTCTTTATTCTCCAAGTTAGTGCAATACTGTTCAAATGCTCTACCGAATTGTACTACGATTTGCCATTTTTGCTGTGTTAAAGCAACATTGCTATATCAGTACATATAAAAGGTTTATGCCTTTAGTAATCATAGGATGGGTTATCATTTCAAGGGGTATTGGACTATGGATTTTGTTGTTACCATATCATTTCAGCCAATCAATTCTCCAGCCTTCATCTCTTAGAAAGTATA
Organism: Architeuthis dux; assembly: GCA_006491835.1. Lineage (NCBI taxonomy): Eukaryota > Metazoa > Mollusca > Cephalopoda > Oegopsida > Architeuthidae > Architeuthis > Architeuthis dux. The sequence goes on along the minus strand of VCCN01006378.1, from coordinate 227,864 downwards.
AAAGTCATGTAGAATAGTTTCCCCTATTTCTAAAAATGGCAGGGGTATTTCTTGGTAGCAAAACATTTACAAAAATATCAACTTAGAAAAAAAAGATTTTCTCTGTAAATTTTGTGTCAGCATGTGTCGTCACAGATTAAACAAATTCCATGAAAGGTAAGAATAAAGAAGTAGCTTTCAACAAGTCTTGAACTCATATCTCAGGAACTAGTTTTTCATGGACAATGCCGTAACCAATTCAGCCATGGAAAACTATGGCTAGTCAGGGCACAAATCTACAAATTGGTTACACCATCTTAACTTTTAACATAACTTTCAATCTGGAAAGTTGTGATCAAAAGCAACAATAAGGTGAAGCAAAGATTGACCAAAGATTATTAATGAAAACAGATCTGGTTAGTCACTCAATAGAAAAGGTCATGCTACCAACATCTTTTAGCAGCATGCTGTGTTGGGGGTGATCAATTAAAAAGTTGGAAAAAGGGGTGATCAATGAATAAGTTACTTCTCTCAACTTTTGCTGGACTGTGATCACTAAAAAAGGTCTGAATTTTCACAAAAAAAACAAGCGGGCACAAACTAGTGACCAATTTAGCATAAACTTACATTGCATATTGAACTCTCCACTAAAAACCTATTTTGGAGGGGAATTTTCAAAAAGCAAAAAAGCATGTTTTCCCTACTCATTGGGGGGGAGTGTGTGTGCCAAATCTCAAGTTTCTACTATGAATGGTAAGGGCTGGGTGAAGTCCTGATACATAGATAGATACATATAAACGTCAGAACACAAGAATAACCTAAACCCAGCAACAATATTTAAACCAGTGTTGTGGGTAGCAGTGATTAATTACTTGGCTTAGCCAAAATAAGGTATTACCTATTAGAATGCAATGTCAGATGCACAGTCAAGCGACTCGATGTGAGTATTTATTTGGCTAAAAGGCATTAGATAATATAAAGCAGTCACTGTCAACGGGAGGCATTATTGCCTCCCAGGGGGTAAAAGTTGAGCTGAGTGGGGGCAATAGATTTTTAAAAAAAACAAAATATGGAAAAAATGTCGAGAAACCCTGCTCTAGCCATAGGCTTCTATAGCTGAATTGGTTATGGTGCCTGTAACATTCTGGTTGCGTTTAGTGCCTCTGCTCGCTTTGTTAGTCTTTTTATTCTAGCTGTGTGAGGTTAGAATGTGTTTGATTCGTAACCGTGCTGAAGCGTGTTAAGAAAAGAAGACGGAACAAGATAACACGTGTGATGGGGTTCTTCGCCTTCGCCTTCCCCGTTCCCACTTCCGGTCCGCTTTTTTCTGGGACCGGAAATGGAATGGGGGTTGCTGGGTGCTTGCTTCGGCATGTTTATTGATTTAACATATAGATACATTTATATAAGCATTACAGCGCCATTCATTAAAGACAAGCTCCTGAAATACAGGATGCAAGTTCAAGTCTAGTATAAGTAGATAGATAAATATTTTCATTTGATACGGCATGAACAATTTATTAGGTTGATGTTTCCAAGAAATATTTGCAAAATGAAACTCACCCTTGAAATATTGTTGGGTACATGAACGACAGCACAGACAGAACATACTGAAAAACAATTTATACATTTTAATGTTGTTGTTGTTGTTGTTGTTTGAATTTACCATATTTGATGGCATATAAGACAACACCCCCCCACACACACACACACCTTTTTCCTCCAAAAAATAGCTCAAAAGGTAAACATAACCTTCGTTGTCCAGCAACACATTGGGCAGCAATTGAGGAGGAGTTAAAAAAAAAACTGGGTGATAAATGTGAGGAATTCATGGAAATCCATTTTTTACTCAATATTTCTTGCTGAAATGCGGAGGGGGGGGGTCTTATATGCTATCAAATATGGTAGAATCAAAAGTCTTTACAAATCACTTGTCCAAATATTTCTATAATACACTTTTCTTGGGAAAAAGAGAGTGCAAGTTCATCTTTTTTTTCTTTTTAGGCTTCCGTATTTTAAAATGGGCGTTTAGCTTTTGGTTGGGACTAACAAAAAAAACCCAGAACTTAAGCGATTAACACTGAAATATCATTCACTGCATTCACTGCAGTTCTATGGCTCAACTGACAGAATGACAGAAATGTCCATCAGCCATACACTTTTACTTAAAGTTACGGATGACTTTTTCTGCCTATTTCTAGGTTTCTCTGTCCTCAGCAAAATGTAAAAAATAGTAAAAGAAATGGCCCAAAAAACAAAAAAAAAAATCCAGGAAAATTAAATAGGTTTCTATTGGGAATTTGCCATTAAACAGCTAGTGAGAACACTAGCTAACACTTATATAGGCAGGGGAAAATTTGTTGGGTCCAGGAAAGAAAGAAGACTGGAACTCGGTGTTTATAAAAATATATATATTTTATTCAGCTACATGCACCAATGGTGAAATGCGCAGAGTCGGAGAGAGATAACGAGAGATGATGCAGGGCATACAGTACAGAGCCAACAGGGAAAACTGTCTGAACTTCGTGCTTTCTCAGCTTGGCTCCGTCTGTTTTCGACCACACTATCCTTTCCGTTTATGGCTTCGACACACCCACGCATGGTGTGTTATTTCCAGATTTCGTCACCCACGGATTCTGGGGTCCTGTCCTGTTTTACTTTGACCCTGACACCTGCTGTGTTTGAATCCAATTTCATGTCGTTTGGAGTTCTTGCCGTTAGGCCCAACGCTGAAAATCCTGCAACTTTAGTCAATATCCTGTTTTCGGACGCCCACACATATGGGGTCTCCTAGGGTCACTTCCATATCCGCCGAGGTGTTAGTCTGGAAATGCCAGTATATCCTAACACCCTGATTTAGAACACGGCAACAAAGTTGCCGCCTGCCACATTTAATGGGTTAAACCAGTGAATAGTGTTAGAAAAATAAAATAAATCATTCCCTACCTTGTTTACAAAACATGTTACAGTAAAAAGGAAACACAAATTTAAAAGGTCCAAACTGCTGTAGAGGTGTTGCACAAAAGGTAACAAGGTCATAGTTAAGGTCAAGCATTGGTCAGAGGTCAAACCTGAGAAGAAAAAAAAATGGGAAAAGCCATAAAAGTTTCCCTAGTTTCATGAATGAAAATTCAATCTATATATACAAAAGTCAGTGTCCATTGATTTGTAAAGCACAAAACATGTCACGCTATGGTTTTGTTCATATCTAAGAATGTAGACCTGATACACCTTACATATATAACCACAAAATATGTCAATGTTATAATTAATATGTTGTTCATCTCAACTAGGTAGTTGACATAAAAAACATTACCAATTGTAGCAATGATCACAGACTTTTTTATAAAAATTTTAAAACGTATCGCAATGATTTAAATATCTTTGAAGTTTTAATTTTGGTTTTAATTGCAAGAAAATAACAAAACGTTGGTCGTAAAAAATTTAAATTACCTTTGCGTTCTTAAGCAGTTTTTAGACTGTTTTTAATGTCAATTTTTGTCATCCAAAATTAACTTTGATTTACGCCATGATTGATGTCTGCCAACAGAAAAATTAAAACACTATAGTTTAAAATCTTCCAAAAATAAAGTAGCCATTATAGAAATATAGAATTCAACAACTATTAGTTAATTTAATCTTTACTAGTGGATTTTGAAAAAAATATTAGTTTTTACTTATATATTGAAAAATACATTTGTTTACAGCGGGTGTCTGTTTACCTGTGAATTCAGTTCAAAGTTCAAGTGGGTAATGAGTCAGCTTTCCTTATACACATGTGATGGAAGCCCACTTAAATCTATGAGCATCTGATAGAACAGCTGAAGTATGGATGACCAAAATTGAAAAAACCTGATATTACCCGCAATGGCAAAAGTATATTCCCAAGATTAAAACACTGTCATATGACAGGCAACACTCTAGTACAGATTCTATTCAAAAATATTAGTTGATGCAAAAGTTCCCAGCACCACCTATTGCACAATGTTAGGGAGATCTTAGAAGTGTCTTCATTGCTTGTGTGTGCATACTCTAAGAATCATTTGTGGAAAAGTGATAATTTTACTTTATTTTGGTGAAAATCATGGCTGAATATAAATGTCCATTCAATATTGTTGACTCTTTAGGGACTTTCTCCTGGCTGCTCGTTTTTGCTGTTCTCAGGCTGATTTGAAATCTTTCTGACACTTCTGATGAGGGTTGTTCTCAAACTAAGGGCCTCTATTTACTTCTTGCATGTTTCTGTATATGTTAAAACAGAAAATCTGTATACAACCCGAAAACAAGATCTCGTTTAAATGTCAGCTCTAAGATACAATTCCACAGCTGCCACTTGATTTTAGTATAATCCCCAAAACATTTTAATGGAACTCTCAATTCATAGAGACAGTAAGACCTTCCAATGTCACCTTCTGTGATGACTACTCTAATTCATTTTACTTGTTTTGTTTCAATGTTAAACACCTGTTTTCTGAGCCGGATTAAACAAGTGTAGGGCCTGTAACATATGTCCTTAAAGATCCAATTTAAAGAAATACATAAAAATATTAAAACACATACATTTTTTACTTGCTATACAGCCAAATAACATGACAAATATGTATGACATTTCAGTAATAAGATATTTTCTATAGTTTTGAGAAGGGTCATTAATATTCAAATGGTTCTTCGGACAATTGAACTCCTTGTTATTTGTGTTGTAAACACGTTTCGGCAGATCCATTCTTCATCAGGTGTAAAATCCGAGTGTGATGGGTTAAACAGAAATTATGTTTAAAGGGGGGTAGCCCTTATAGTGCATGGCCCGGGTGTTCTGCTATGGCTGACCACATCTGGAGAGAGAACGTTGAGCATCTTCCTCTTTTGGAGGAAGTCCAGATTATTGACAGAGAACGATGTTGGAAGCAGAGAAAAATCAAAGAGGCAGCTCACATCAGAACATTGACTAAATGCATTAACCAGACAAGTGTGAATTTCAACCCAATGTGGCTTCCACTTCTCAACAAATCTAAACCCGACAGGACAAAGACACAAAGATACCCGGGCCAGTGCGCTATAAGGGCTACCCCTCTTTAAACATAATTTCTTTTTGCCCGGCAATAATGTAAAAAAAAAGTGGGCAAAGGAATTTGGTACAAATTCGAAGACTCGCTTTCCTTCGCCAGTTCCAGAAAAAGTTTGTTACTGATTGGATCTTTCGCTGAACACAAAGCGTTAGCTGTTATAATTCTGGATTCACATTTAAAAAATACATTTCACACGCTTACACACAAAGCCCTACACTTCTAATCTTTTATTTCTAAAACCACCATTGAAAAGATTTTCAAACAGTGACTTCTCTCAAGAAGTAAATAACTTTGAATCAATGTCTTCCTTCGAGAAGTAAAATTTATACACGCCTCCAAGACAAGCGAAGACCTGATAGAACCAATAACAGGCGGACACCTCGCCGCATGAAAACAACTATTTTATGCAACCCTACCTCGTGATCATCAATTGAAGAAAAAAGGTAAGTTGCTTCAATTAAATATACTTTGCGGGAGCCGCACATTTTTTTACTTAAAAACAACGTAACATAATTTTATTCCTGATATTTTTGCGTTCAAGAAAAACTAAGTAGCAATATATTTGTTACAGAATTAATTTGGGGAATACTAAAAATTCCCAACAACATAGTTAATCCGATAATGTTCAGGAGCCGTCTCTGATTTGTATTTTCTTTGAAAGAAAGCAGAATTTTATTTTTCTTCAGTTATGGGTCTCTTTTAAATAGCATGGAAGTGAAATCAGTCTATTGTGAGCAAGCGTTTCAGGTTCAACACTTTCATTGATATTCCAATTTCATTTCATTTATTTTATTAGATGAAGTATTGTAAATCATTATTAATAATTTTTTGCTACTATTTCCCTTCATCTTAATTGTTGTTGCTTTTTATCACAACTCAGGCTGGTTTCCCTTCAGCAGTGAGTAAATGTTCCAGGTGAGAATCAAACTCACGACCCTCAAGATGGAGGTAAAGAGTAACAAAAATGTGATGTTTACTAAAGCATAACCAGAACATTGTATTATGTGTTGAGGTTTTTAGAGCATGAGTTTTGGGTCGCTGAGAGGATAGCCCAGTGGTCAGTACACAGGAGTAGGGGTTGTAAACTATACGTTTTTATACAACTTATTAATTCGGGTCACTGTTTCTAGGGCAAAGAATAACAGCACAATCGTTTCAGCTACTTGGTGGGTGAGGATCGATAATCCTGATAGTAATTAAAGTTGCAGGTCTTTTTTTGATAGTCCAACCCAAAAGCTAACGTCCATAATTCTAAAGTATGGAAGCTTAAAAAGTAAAAAGAAAAAAGAAAAAAAAGATTAAGATGAATTTTCTGTTTCTCGCCCACAAAAACAAAAACAAAAACCTAACCTTTAACCGGGGGGGGGGGCGACTGAAAGGTTGAAATATTTGATTCTCCGAAACCAAATTACTGTTAAAATTTGATTTGTTGGTTTAGGGCCTAAACCTACACCACGAATTGAGTTTCTAGTTGGCAAGAAAAAGAAAATACAACTTAATTTTTTAAGGTTAATGGCTAGGGTTAGGAGTTGGGGTTTTTGATATCTTTCCATAACTTCCCTAACGAAAAAGAGCCAGCATTTCGGGTCTTTTTCGGCAAGAAAACAAAATGCAACTTATTTATTTTTTATTTTTTTTAGGCTTCCGTACTTTAAAATTGTCGACGTTATTCTCGGGATATCAAATTTTGTAATTATCACCTTTTTCCCCCGTGGTACTGCTTTCTTTTCTACCCTGTAGATTTCTGCAGCTTCACTCCTTCCCCCAGGGATTGAACTCACAACTTACAGAAATTGAGATCAATGCTCTTTACCCACTTTGTTTAATGTTTACGGAATACAACACATGAAGTCCTGACGGTACACAAACACAACACCGTGACAATGATCGAAGTGTTATAATAAAAACAACTGCACGTGTCGTCAAATCGGTGTTGAATGAATAAATTCCTGAAGAGTTTGAGATTTAAACGTTTTGCTTTTAATCGTTAGGTTTGATTTTCTTCATTAAAAAAAATATCGAAAAATTCTTTCAGTTAATTTATAAAAGTAATTTAGAACAGAAAGTGATCCCTGAAAGTTAGCTATTTCACATTCTGCGAGTTTTACACAGTTTTTAGTTCAATTTAATAAATGATAAAAAAAGGTAATTGTCTAAATGTCGCTCTAACATTTTTTGTAAACTTGAAAATATTTTTAAAAAGTGGTTTATAAAATGACTTATAAAACATGCACACACGATATTTACCTTTGATATCTTTCCATAACTTTCTGCCTCGTACAATTAGGGGTCATTTGAATAAATTCTCGAATTAAAAGGATAAAAAAACGTGTCCATTTTCAAGTATCAAACTCTCTTGGTTGAAAAGCGAGGTTGTCAACAATTCATCAAGACAGGTGGTGGTATTTTTGAATATACCGGGCTGAGATTAGAGATGGTTTGGTTCCAGTGTATCATGTACCAAATCAGCAGTAAATACGGCAAACAGAAAGATGTAAGTGTTGGATGGCATATAAAAATAAAACTGTCAGGCCTAAAAGACTGAGTTTTTACTCTTTTTCTTTTTTGTAGGTCGGTAACGAGAAACCAATCTCGTCGAGGGACAAAACAAGTATCTGACGTGTTTAACAAAAGGGAGATAACTCAAGTAAAAGAAAAATCAAATTGTGCTGAGGTTTTAAAAAGTTGACCTCAAAAGGTGTTTACATCGTAATGAAAGTACGTAAAAAACCAAACTAAAAGCTTGTTTTGTAATAAGAGAAAAGGTTAAACTTGCAGATCCGGATCTTAAATCGACTAATGTAAATATATTCAAAAAGTTATTTCCATTTGTGGCTAGAAATGGCTAAAAGTAGCTAGATTTTCTTTTTTCATCATTGCTAACTTTGTAGCTAAAAATGTTTAGTACGCTGGAAAAATCATACGAAGACTGCTGAAATGTTAAGTACCCTATTAATTAATCTTTAAAATATTGGCAATCATTACGTTTCCTGTTTCCATACGGCCGCTGCTTAAGTTGCTAATAGCGGAATCGGCCCAGTCGTCAGCTGCTGCTGATGGCGGCGGCGAATTTAAAGTCAAAGAAGCAGACGACAATTGCAACATTTTTACCATTTTCTGAAGTGAAAATGTTAACCTTAACCCCAACCCCAACCCCAACCGTTACGCTAAAAACACCACCCCTAAATTATCATTTGTTTATTTGTATTTATCAAGCTTTTGCTTGAAGAAAAAAAAACTGAGAAAAAAAACACTAGTCTCTTGAATCACATGAAATTTCCCGATATCAGTAGATCAATTAAACAATGGGAAAAAAACTGTAAATGCTGTTCTGGGGAGTCTTCTCGTCAGCAGAGGACTTCAGTCAATTCCGCTATCAGCAACAGCTGAAGTGGCCATATGGAAACAGGAAAGGTAATGATAGCCAATACATTATTGCAGATCCGGGCCTACTTTTTATTTATTTTCATTATTGTGTTAATTTCTGATCAATACGTTGTATAATTATACTTTTTGGAGCCTTTGTATGAATTTTTCGAGCATACTTAACATTTTTAGATTATAAAGTTAGCAGAAAATGAAAAAAAGGAACAAATTTAGCCATTTTTCGCAATAAAGGGAGATAACTTTTTGCAATATTTTCACTAGTCGATTTAAGATCCGGATCTGCAAGTTTAACCAAAGAAGATTTTTCAATAAATGTGCATGCAAAACTTGGTACAAGTTGAGTAAAATGCGGGAAAAAGAGAACTTGACCCCACCACTCTGTAAACATCAATCATTTTTAAAAAATTTGTAATACTGTGGAAAATAGAACAATATATTTTTAATATAATTTATGATATAAATTATATTATAATAAATGAAATTATTTGTGTTGATAATGCTTTTTAATTGGTTGTTTGAATTAGAGTTCTTCAACTCGGTTTCAAACCATAGTTAGATATTTGTGTTGTATACCCCTTTGCACTGTTCTGCCGCCATGGGTCGTCTCATCGTCGGTTGCTCATTTGCGGAAGGGAAATCGTGAACTTGTGAAAGAAGGAAGAATGACTCGAAAACTCATTTGTAAAAATATGAGACATATTTTTATTTCATAACATACACTTCGTCAGCCGGAGTTTGAAGAGTGGCAGAGAGATGATGGGTGCCGAGAAACTGTTCCCAACAAGGGAACTTGGTCTTATGCCTTCCCAGCCCTAGGCGGCTGCCTCCTGGCTGCTTGGGTCTCTGTACTCTGTTCAGGTCTCTCTGCTGAGTTCCTTTATCAGGTTTAAACAACCACGCTGTGTCATTTCCGGTCCCCAGATCCTGTCTTTTTGGACACCTACACATATGCTAAGGTGACCGAGTCACCTCCATTTCTGCACAGGTGTTGACCTGGAAATGACCCTTTTCGTGGCAGTATATCATAACATTTGCATATTTGGTTTAAAGAGTTGATTTATAAACTTTGTCTTATATTAGTTAATACCATCAAAGTAACTACAGTACAATTATAAAGTATACCAAATTTCAGTATTCAAAAACAAAATATTTACACCAATGACTTAACCCCTTCAACCCATAAGCTGTTGCGCCTTCAGATAACCTGTATCTGAGCTCCTGGGGGTGAGGATAAAATCTCAAATTAATTTTTAAAAGTTTTGTTCGTTGACTACTGAAATGTTTTTGTCTACTTCATTTCATTTTTACAGTTGGTTTGCTAGTGTAAGTCAAATATACAGGGTGTCCCTAAAGTCTGGACACATAGGCAAAATGCATATTTTCAATAAAAAAACATTTTATTTAATTGAAATATTAATAAATAACATCTTCAATGTGTTTTCCACCATTTGTGATGCAAAGTTCAATGCGATTTGCAAAAAAATATAGTTAGTTATAAATAGTGATATTTCCTATGCGTCCAGGGACAGCCTGTATTTCTTAGTTGGCCAAGATATCCTGTGCAACTTCTCCCAAGACGATACCCGAGCATGCCACAAGGACCCCCGAAGGGACGTGGTTCTCTGAATTTCAAGGCCATGGCAGTTTCGAAGAACAGATGCTACACTTTGATCTTAGCCAAAAGGCCGCCTGGGGTGAGAGTTTTTATTTATTCACCTCCCCACGGCGGCAAATTTTAACATGAAGTCTTTTTAATGTGGGGTTCGGCCTGCACGCGAACGTGCAGAGGGGTGGGGATCCCCTGTCCCCATGAGAGACCCGGGGGGGGGGGAGTCCCAAATCCCTGTCACTGAGACAAATGACACGAGGGCCGGGATGTGTCCAAAAGCTCCTCAGGACGAATCCCACGTAATGGGGTGACCGCCTCTCGACCAGCTAGCCAAGATATCCTGTGCAATTTCTCCCAGGTATCCGAAGATACCCGAGCATACCACAGGACCACCACAGGGCCGTGTTTCTCCAAACTTTGAGGCCATGGCGGTCTCAAAGCGCAGATACTTCACTTCGATCTTAGCGCGTTATCAGCCGCAGCCAAGATATCCTGCATAACTTCTCCCAGGACGATACCCGAGCATGCCACAGGACCCCATACGAGCCGTGTTTCTCCGAACTTCGAGGCCATGGCGGTTTCGAAGAACAGATACTACACTTTGATCTTAGCCAAAGGGCTGCCTGGGGTGAGAATTGTGTCACCTCTGTCATCAAATGGGCTTATGGTGTAGTAAAATAGCGCTCAGCCTGAAATATCGGGCTTACGGGTTCAAAGGGAAAGTTTGTGTTTATTCACGGTTTTATGGACGAGTGGGAGTTAATATAGGTAAAAATGTTATATCGGGAAACACATGTAGTATAAACAACCAAACAAAGCTGGATCGCTACTGCCTTCAAGAACAGTACAAATACTTTAGCCTACTGGAATGGTTACATCCTGGTCAAAATTCCCAAAATATTTTACTCTTTTTATTCTCAAGGACTGTTCATTTGTGCTCCAACCATTAGTTCATATGGTCAAATCCAAGTTATTTTGCACAATTCCCAGGGAATCACTGTTCCCAGCCAATCACAACTTGTGTATTGTATCAGGCTAGTTTGTTGCAGTCACTAATAATATACATAACTGTTTCATATCTCTCTCCATATATATGGTCGCGCATGATAAGTGCCCAACAAACCATTTTTTAAAAGTTGA
>VCCN01006378.1:193689-206485 GCA_006491835.1 Architeuthis dux | reverse complement strand
TTTGTAATTCACCAAGTGGGAGTAGCTTCCCTTATTTGTTGATTTTACTGTCATAAAACGAAAGACTGACTTTTTTTTTACAAAAGAAAAATCCATTTGTATGTGACAATCTATGACCCCACCCTCAAAACTGCCCTTGTTGAGAGTGACTGCTTTAGTGTGTCACCGATAATCTCTAGGTGTGTAACAAAATGAAGTATAATTTTGTATATCTTTTAAAAGATACTTTTCCTGAGTCAGTTGAACTGCTGGGATGACATTATATATTTGGCTTGACTAACAAAACTTGAGTAATGTGTCGCAAAAGAAATTTATTTTTAAAATGTGTGTCGCCAATCCAAAAAGTCTGGAAAGCCCTAAACTAAAACATAAAATAAATGGCCAGTGTGAATGTTTTTTAAGCTTAGCACAGCTGAAGGTGAAGAGTGGGGAGGAAGATATTGTTAAACTAACCAAGGAGAGACGGACTGTCTGCTTAGAAAAATCAGCATTCAAAATCATCCCCTTTTACCTGAACTTAAACACTGACCTCACACTCCAGTGGGAAATATGTAACTATTTCAAACACTAAGTGCTCAGTCTTATTATCAATACTACCTTAACCCTTTGTGGGGCAAGTGACTATATATGATCACCTGAGGACCCATCAGTCACATGCAAATATTGTAGTCACAAAGACAATATAATCCATACCAAATGTGGTCTGCAAGCTTTGCAAAGTACACTTGTGCTTGAACAAAGACAGAATCTGTTTTGAGGCATACTACACATCATTAAATTAGCCTGTTTTTGGCCTGCACAATAGCATTTTCAAATCAACCCGGAGGTGTTATTCTTTTTGTCAATATCAATTTTTTTGTATCTATTTATTTTATTGAATATTATTCTTTAATTCTATGTTTTATTTTTTATATTTTCCATCACTTTTTGGGCGAGGCACCATATATGATCACTTCATAAAAAATGCCCCCATAGCCAAAAATATTCAGAAAACTTGCAACTGAAAATATCTTGTAATTAGGTCTAGTTTAACATACAAAAAAGTTGTTTTGATATCTAAAATATTTTTAGGGGTGCCCTATAAAGGGTTAAGAACTAAAAAAAAACAAAACACATGACTATGTTAACTTTCCATTGGAATTACAGTGACATCATTCATTCCTTCTTCAACTTCCTCTTTATAAAAAAATGTGAGCAAAATATGTAATTTTTTTTTTATCAGACAGTTCTGTCTGGTTCCGCTGTATGTAGAACATGTTTCCACGTACAACTGCCATCGACACACACTGAAAGAGCCAGGTGATTTCGCGCAGTTCGTTGTGGCTTTGGAATCTATTTGGCACATTAGCTTCAATGCTTTGGGGCCAATCTAGTCAGACGTCTTAACCACAACCAGTACAAATTCATACCTGCCAGTCAGTGAGTGATATTTGGCCATCTTCCACCCCTTGGCCTGTCAGGCGACAATATCTGGCACAATGTAAAAACATCAAGAATGTTGCTGTGCAAATTGCCTTCCATCTTCCAAAATCTTAGAGCAATATACAATAGTCATTGTATGTGTTCGTTTTGAATAATGTCCTCTTTTTTCTCCCCCCACAACGTTTCAGTATACCCTCCGGACCTCTGTTGCATTCTGGAATGTGCATCAAATCTTGTTCCGGGGAAGCCTGCACATCTCCTCTCATACATGTCGCGTCCGTTTTTGTTTTCTTCTCTGTGTTCTTGGGAATGTCTACTCCTGGGATTCGATGAACATGGCCCCAGAGATTAGAATGTGTGCAAAGCTCAACAGAAGGTCACGAGGCCAACGCAATAGACCAGGGGACATTCCAAAGAGGGCGGGGACGCAAAAAGTGGGCATGACATGTTTGAGAGATGCACAAGCTACCCTTAAACAAGATCCAACACATATTTCAGAACACAACGGACACCTGAGGAAGGCCGGAGAGTACACAGTTGAAACGTTGTGAAAAAACAATGAAGATGAGGAACTTCAGTTCAAACAAATCACACGATTAAAACACCCCGTCCAACAAAATTCAGACAACAATATACAATAGATTCCAGTTAATTGGGACACAACAGGATTAGAGCAAGTTAGCAGTTAGGCAGCTGCCCCAGTTATACTAAGTAACAACTGAAATATATTCATATAGTTTACTTTATACTATAGTAGTCACAAAAGAGAACAAAAAACCTTTCCTGTTTACTAGTATTAATTTTGACTAGTTTTTACCTTCATCTTATTTTTCATTGCTTTTTTTTATTACAACTTTGACCATAATCCTATGGCAACAAGTAAAAAAGAGTAAGCCCACGGTGAGAATCAAACTCACAACCTCTATGCCAGAGGGAGTCCGGTATACACCTGGCTACTTTTAACCATTCAGCCACGGGGCTCCATGGTTTAAACAGAAGCTGATTTTACACCTTTAAACTGGACTCCTTACAACCAATATTCAACACTTTTTAATATATTTAATTTATTCTAATTATTGGATGAAGTCTTGCTACACTATTATTAATTTTGACCTTCATCTTAATTTTCCTGTTCAATCAATTAAGCAAAAACTTTTTGTATAAAAAAACCTTAACCTACTGAACAACTGTAATCCTTGATGCTAATTAACATTTGACAAATTCACGCGTATAATGCAGTAGTCTCTGAAGTGATTGCTTGTGAGCATAATCAAGTGTAGCTAATCTATATAAATAACGGACTACTTTCATTACCTTCTTACATAGAAGGTTGTAATTCACCTACATATTTCATTGCTTTTGGGTTAGTCACATATTCGTACATATAACAATTGTGCCGCTACTCTAAAAAGCTGCTCACAACAGATACACAGCTGATTGAGGCTGACTAAACAGTGAGTCAGCAATGACCAACCAAAATATCACTTTGGTTTGTTCATGCTGGCCCAATTAAACAGCTTTGTGGCCCAATTAAGCAAAGGAAATTATTACAAATACTAGTTTTAAAAAAAAAAATGACGACAATAATTAAGTAATTTTGCAATTGCATTGTACTTATAAAATATATCAAAACATTGTTGTGCAGTATTTTTTGGTTTATATTCAATATTTCCTGAATATTAAACTAATCTAAATTAACCTTTTCTTCCCGAGCAGCCAGGTTTGATTACTTCCCTGTAACTGTTTGCCCTGAACCTAATTTAACAGTCTGTTGCTGAACAAAAAAAAAAAAAAAAAAAAAAAAAAAAAATACAATGGGCAGTAAATAAATTGCTATATCAGTGAAATAAAACTAAATAGAATTGTTAAGATTTAAATTTGTGTATGATTTAAATTTAAGTGTTTTCGTTTATAGATAATAATTTATTATTATTGAAAATAAACTGCTTAGCAGTATCAGGCAAGCAATCAGTCCATGGCACGTGTTTTTTTATCAATCACGCCTTGAGGCGTTATCAGGGAGGAAAGAGTTAAAGATACAATTTATCAAGTTTAACGTAACATAAAATTCTATTTCTACTAAGTTACGTCACTGATGAAGTAAGCGTGACAGATGATAAATGCACATTGCTAATTATCATGTGTGGATGGATACTTTATTTGTTTTTGTTTTTTCAAGATTTGGTTCAAATAAACGGATGTTCCGATTAGCTGGAAGCATTTAAGAAAGAAAAAAAAATGTCTCCCATATATGCCGGTATATAAAACGGTCACTTAATTTAAGAAAAAAAAAAAAAAAAAAAAAAAATATACAAATATTACACTGCATTCAAAGAGTTGGTATTATGACTAGGGGGCTGTCTATCGAAGTTCAATATGAACAGTTATGGGGCTGGGATGATTCTCAGTGAGCATTAGTCCTCCAAATACCCTTGTAGACTATTCATTTTATAGTCCGGCATATATGGTAATATTCAAAGAAAACACTGACCCAATTTTTTTTTTTTTTTTTTTTCAATAGAAATTTGTTTAATACTTTTTTTTTTTTCACAGAAATCAGTGTTACATACATACACATGAACAAAAAGGTTTTTATTTTATTTATTCATTTTTAACTTTGTTAATCTTTTGGACACACTGAAATAGCTTGATCAACCAATGCTTTTCCAGTCAGGTTTCTCAGATGACCAGAACTCATGAGAAAAAGAAAAAAAAATTATAATAATAATAATAAAATTAAGAGTGGAGACCAAAGAAAGAAGTGAAAGGTGTCAGGGGCTGTTGTTTGAGCGAACAATGATCAAAGGCAATTCTTTTTTTGGGGGGGGGTTTTAAACTTTTCGTCTTCTTTTAAATACAAGAGATCAGAGAGAACAAGAATGTTCTTGCTTAATGACTGGAGCAAGAAGGAACCACTGCAAAAGTAGGACGGGCTTTTGTGTATCAATGTACAATGGGAAATAAAAGCAGAAAAAAAAAAATTTAAAAAAAAAAAAAAAAAAAAGTCTAAAGCAGCTTTGTATTTACCTCTTTGAAAGTTTATTCATCTCCCCCCTTTTCCCAGGGTTGCTGGATAACAGTGTTGGTGTTGTATGCTTTACAGGTATATAAAAAGGTTCCACACCCACCGCTATCCGAAAGTAGAGCGTTCCTACAAAATCTTTCTTTTAAACCAAAATGGCGTAAATCAAAGAAACAATTACTGTTAATTTATATGGGAAAACAATTTTGAGCGTTCCCAGACCCCCCAAAGAGATTTTTGCTATGATTGACAGTGCTGCAATGATGATTGCAGAAAAGTATAACTTTAAATTTTTAAAGGGCACGTAGGTTTAGGGCAGATTTGCAGGATGTTTTGAGTGCCTACAAAAGAACCACATGAAAAATTGCATGAGGCTAAAGCAGTCGGGCATACCGTTGTATTTGAAGCCTCCCACATGAGCCACAGCAGCCGATGAACCTCAACCTTCGACATCGAGGCAGGTAGACATAGAAGGTTATTTTTTGGGGTCTGTGAATGTTCAAAATGATTTTCCATACAAATTAATCGTAATTGCATCTCCGCTTTACGTCAGTTCGGATAGTGGCGGAAACACGTACTAATGTAAGTCTTTCATAATAGCAAAAGCGATCTTTCGAAAAGCAGGGGATATCTGTATTTGGAATAATTTTAAAAAGAAACAATACTGGCCCCAGTCTTTTTTAATTGCTGTCAGCACCATAGTATCCAATTCTCAAAAGGTATCAAATTAAAATAAAAACTCATATTTTCTCCAAAGTTATGTCACTTTTCCAGGTGGAAGGAAGCCCATTACCAACTTGTCTATAAAACAGGTTCTTCTAGTTTAAAAAAAAACAAAACTAATTTTTTGATCTTGGGTAAAGGCTGAAAACGCATGTGAAGAATGATAGAATACAGAGACACAGGCACAGGCACTTTTTGGAGGCCCAGGATTTGTCCTGTGGCCCCCAAAAAGTAAACAATGTCCAGTTCCAGGAGGCTGTCGCTGCAACTCCCCATTGCACTGAAAGGGATGGGGGTCAGGTTCATTGCCAAATTCATTTTAAAAAGAGAAGTGCAGATTGAACTGGACAATTTCTGGAACTACCCACACGTACGCATGAGGATCCCCCCACTTTAAATTCGACCGTGTGTCAAATTCCGACCTCATGGGGAGGTGAATAATAACCAACAAACACAAGAAGAAATGAATGGATGAAGTAAATAAAAGCCTCTACCGATGATTTCTCGTTGTTTTTAGTCAATATGCCCTCAAAATCCTGTCCGCCTGCTTCCCAAGACAGCAACACAAGATGAAAATTCATAGAATAGTTGGCAATCTCGGGGTTTAGCAGCCCAAATTATCACTGTTGTTGTGAGGGCGCTCAATCAATTAAAACAAAAAAAATACTAAGTAGATATTCAATAAAAAAAATAAAAAAAACATGAATATAAAATGGCTTGATAGAATTTTTGATACTCATCGCCAAGTTCAGGTTCCTATTCTATTTCTCATCACAGATTTAGGAGCAGTTAACGGCATGGAGAATTGGATTGGCAAGCCAAGTTCAAACTCCAGCTGAAACAGTTTGCGTTCACTAAACACAAATGACCTTGGGAAAGGCATGTAGCCACCCACCATCCCTTACACTTGCTTGAGGAAGGTCTATGTCCAATAACAGACTGTAAAAAGACAGATAAAGAAAAAATAATTTTTTTAAAAATTATGATTTTGAGCTAAACAAGTGTTTTTTTTCTTTTAACATTCATTAGAACAGCAATTATTAAGTTGAGTAGATACCAGGGGAACATTGATCACTGTGGCCTAGTGGTAGAGTGCTTGCCTCCAGTTTGGTAGGTTGTGGGTTCAATCCATCGCAGAGTCATACCAAATGCCTCATCATAAAGAGTAGGATTGAGGCAGCCTGAAGAGGGATATGCACTGTCAGGTTATCTCGCCCAAGAACACACCTGTGATTTGTGCCCTAACAACATGGTACAGAAAACCCTGTACAGAGTTACGGGACTGGAAAATGGACCATGGGGACAGCTAAAACTGGCATACTGTTTTGTTTCTTCATAAAATATCACTTTCAGAATTTAATTTGTACGGTTATCTTTGAGCTTTGTCAGTATGATTGCTTTCTGACGTTGAAAAACCTAAGCAAGTTGCAAAAATTCCTTCAAGTCTGTTTGCAATACAGTAACATTCCTTCCAAAAATAATTCACCAGAATAGTCGGTATGAAAGATGGAGTTTGGGGGGGATTTTTTTGAAAATTTCAAGTGAAACAGAATTAAATTATTTGAGATAATTAGAGAAATAAAAATAAATAAAAAATCATATATATATATATATATATAAATAAAAACTGTCAGTCACACTTATAATATCAGTAGCAGCCATCAGCCCCTCTCCCTACCCTATTAAACTACCTAGCTTTCTTTTCTCTCCTCCCACCTTGTCTGTCACACTTATAGTATCAGTAGCAGCCACCAGTCAAGCCTGTGGTTGTACACTTATGGTAACATTATTTCAAAAACTTCACAAAATAAAAGAGAAAGGAGAGAAAGGGTAAGGGATGTAAAAGATAACATTTAAAGATAAATTAATAAAATCCTTACAAGATATACATCCAGATTCATTGACAAGAATTAAAGAAGATTTGAGTGCATAATGACAAGATAATTTACATAAATATATTCGAATCACATTAATCTCAATATTTGCTAGAATATTATCAGAGTTATGTGCCCTTCCTATGCATATCAACATCCTGAAATTAATTTTTATTTAATTTTTTTTTTTAGTCAAGGGAGATAGTTTATATAAATTATGAAGAAAGATCTACGATCTGTAATATTTTTTTATTAGATTTCTCGAGAACTGTTGATCCAAAAAATTTCCATCTTGACACTGCACTGCCTTGTGTGCTGACTAATATATCTGGCGAATGTCAACTTTGTACAAGGGTCAGTTGATAAGTAATCGCAGTGCATACACACACACACACACACACACACACGATTTCTTCAATTGATACCAATTCAATTCAATGTGAACTTGTAATCCTAATTTTTGTTAGGTTCATTTCAGGAAGCATTTTTTTTAATAACAGATGAGGAAATTTAGGCACCAAAAAACAACTTTATATGATAATCAGAACAGATATTCTGTATTCAATTTAACTTGAGAGTTTAAAAAAAAAAAATCTGTATAGTAATGTAAAAATATGATACTGTACACTAGAACAGACTAAACACATTTATTGAATAAAAAAAAAACAATATAAGTAAAATAAACACACTGTGACTCTCTTTCATTAACAATATATTCTTTCATTTTTCGATGTATTCATAAACTATTGTCATTCATTAATAAATGTAATGTTGCAGTTGATAGAATTATGTGTCATTGACAGAGAAATTCAATATACAACAGCTAAAATGAGAGTAGATCCATCAAACCATTTTCCTATTGGTGGAAAAGATTTAATATTAAAAGCTATCATTCAGTCACATCCAATACAATAAAATATCCTAGGAAGAAGGTAATAAAGAGTAACTTCCTTTCAACCAGGGTCAAATATTCCAATAGAAAAGTGAGACAGCTTTTTCTTTCTATTCAATCCCCCACCTCGTTGATGTAACAACTAAAGAAAATGACATGTACAGACCAAAGGCAATGCAGTTTTATTTAGGATTGCAAACTCAGAATGAATTGGAAAAAAAAAAATCAGGTCTTCATATTCAAAGAAAGCGCATACATAGTTGGAGAAATATTTCAGAATATAAATCCGTAGAGCGGATGTGTTTGAGCACTCTTTACTGATACCATCGCCAATGTCTGTCTAAAAAAGAGAGATAATCCCTAATTTGGGCAGAGCGATGTATATCTTATGAAAGAAAAACACAGAACGAGAACGACCAGTGACAGGTTGTTTGACGTTTAATACACAGTATTATTAAACGTGAAACAGCCTGTCACTGGTCGCTGTCTCGTTCCTGCTTTCAAAAGATATATATACATATATCTCTATATGAGCTGTGCCTGTCACGCTTATAGCAGCAGTCATCAGCCCCTCTCCCTTCCTAACCTCTAATTAAACTACCTAACCTTATTTCCACCCTCACCCTTCCTACTGTATCTGTCACACTTATAGTATCAGCAGCAGCCACCAGCCGAGCCTGTTGTTGTACACTTATAACCATTAGCAAAGTGACTGGTCACGGACTGGTAAATAATAAAAAGGTTTGTATGTAAAGTTCGACTTAAGACAGAATTTCAAACATTTCTTTTTTCAAGCAGGAAAGAAAGAAAAGAAAAGGGAAACCTTAATATGCAAATAGCACTTACATTCCCACAAGAAATCAGAAACAATTTGGCTCTTAGTAAGAATTTAAGATAGGTGCAGCGTGGCATAACGGTTATCAGCACAGAAAACAATCAGCGGACCGAGTTCAAGTTTTGGCCGAGGCTGTTTACTTACATTATGCACTACTGCTCTCAGGAAAGGCATGAATCTATTTCTCCCTTCAGGTTAAATAACAGGGTAGTTGGAGCCCTTTAGCCCTGTAAGGCAGCCCATATAAGAGAAGGCTACTCTTGCCAGTCGCCAGAGCTGGTCCCAAAGAGGCTTGTAGCTAGCAACTCCATCCTATAAAAACCTACTTGCTACTGAAACCGCATCAGAGTGGTTGTGTCCTCATGCTCCACAAGGCGTCTAAAGGAATAAACACATAAAAATACAAGAATTTAAGGGTTCTTCACATACAATTTTGATTAGAGCCAGCAAGGAATTAACAGTAAAATAATAAGTAGCCAAAATATTCTTTTAATAATAAAGGTTTTTTTTCAATTTGAAGACTGACCCATTTTAGCTTGTTCACTTATGAAATGAAGGGGGGGACAAAAAGGTTTAAATTGTTTGAGCTGAAAGAAGAACACTTATTGTATAAATTAATAAGAAATATTCTAAATACTGAAGCACAAAATCAGAAAGCAACACATTTTCCTAGTGAAGATGGAAGATTTATCAACAGCTTATCTGAAAACTAAGTTTTAATAGTCTTCTTTTCTCACTCACACACGCATTCCCCTAAATTCAAAGCAGGAGCAAATGTTTCATTTCACACATTTGATCTTTGAAAATAGTTCCCACCATCCACATACAAGCCATTTATTTGACATAAAATATCACAGTCCATATATACAAATCATGTCAATTATGAGCACAGAATTCATTGGGGGGGGGGAAAAAAAAAAATAGAACTTGAAATAAACAAAAAATCTGCCAATGTTTAGAATAAACTAAAACATAATTAAAAATCATAAAACATAGGAAACCACTTATTATAATCATGGAAAATGTTATCAAACAGTTATTCTTATCTAAAAGACCATGTCCCAAAGTGATCACAATCAGAGGCTTCATTTGTAGTACAATAACAATTCTATGTTTTTGTAAGGAAAGTAGATTATATGGCTTTTTTTTTTAAAGCTTTAAGACTTACTTCTTTGGGCCACTATAAAAGTATATATCTATTCCACTCTGATGAATTGAAAAAATAAATATTTTCAATGAAATCTGAACAACAATCTCTCTCTCAATAAAATTATGGACTACATCAGGCTAATTTGCGTTCGACACACCCAGAAATCATCTATGACGCCCCAACAGTCTGACACTAGCCTTATGGGATTAAAAGAAAAGAAGTTTTTTAATAAAATTAATACGCTGAGGATGGTTCATCCAATTCAAAACCCTGAACAATTGCTACATAAAAATGATTTATTTTGCCACCCTGTATCAAAGAGCTGCTACGAAAAATTAATATAAGTGGGTTGTTAAAGCTTCCTTAGAGACACCAAAATGGAATCGTCAGTTTCGGCTGAGTCTGTTTATGTTCACTTTGCATTAATGCCCAGGCATGAATCCACTTCTCCCCCAAGTATGAGTAAATAGCAGCTCAGTTGGATCCCTTTAGTCCTGTAAGGCATTAAAAAAAAACCACAGCTCGGCAGTGGCCATAGCTGGTCCCAAACCTGGGTAAAGGAGGAGGAGGGTTGGGCGTGGAGCTACCAACCCGCCTACTGAAACCACAGAATAGTGGTTGTGGCCCTATACGCCACAAGGAGTCTACAGGAATAAACAAACGCATAAATTCCTTTTATAATAAATATATATATTTATGGTATCTTGTGAATAAATAAGATATCTTCAAGTGGAGGGCTGGTAAACTGATATCAATGAACAAACAGAGAAATAAAGAACTTCTACCTCAGAAGGGACATTCATTAAAATATACGAGGGAAAAATAAAAATGTAAACTTGTCTTCAGTTGAATCTGCAAGCAAATAGGAAGCAGCATCAATCTTAGATTTGATGCCCAAATACAATTAAAACTTAAGACGCCCCTCCCCTCAGGATGGTCAGATTGAGCTACAAAGGAGAGATAATCCATGTTTTATTTCCAAGACTGGCCAAGCTGGCCAGCCTCAAGAAGGCTGGTATTGAACCTCTGTTGGGTAAGTCTTGGCGATAAAGCTCAGATTATCTCCCCATGTAGCCCAATCTGACAACACTGCCCCTGTATGTCTTAAATAAAAAAAAATTAAAAAATTACCCTGCATCCTAAAGTTCAAAGGTTATTTTCTTTCATAGGCCCATCCTAATCTCGGAGAGTAAACTCCTGTATGTGACCTCTGAATCAAGTGTATAAATTATACTTAGTATAAAATAATACAATAAATAGACTAGGCACCAATCAGTTTGGCCGCATGGAAACCTATCACTTTAGTGCAAGACCAGTTCTTGTTTGATCACTAAAAGTTAATGTGCAAAGCCAATTCTAAAGTAATAACCATTGTCCATCAAGGTTGAATCCAGTTTTACTGATAAATAATTATAAGACAGTAAAATCTCAAACACAGTGGTTAACTGACTGAGCCAAGTCTAACAGTACTGAAAATAGACAAAAAATATTTATAAGCTTTTGAGAAATTTTTAAAAAAATAATACGACTAATTCCATTTCACTGCAAAAGACTAATTTTAACTTACTGTGTTTATAGATTGCGATAAAAAAAAAATCTAAACTAAACACCATCAGCTTTTAGTTGTAAATTAACTGAATTTCATAAACTGCTACCATCCCTAACTGACAGTGGAACTCTTGTGGTGGAAACAATAATTTGTTTAAAATCATTATGACAGAAAATAAAAAATTTAAAAAAATGTAATGGTAAAGGGAAGTAACTTTGATCAGTAGTTATTCCCCTTGATATTATCATTTAAATTTTCTTATATGAATTTAAGAGTTATTCCAGATTGATTCACTTATGGACCCTTTGTAAATCAGAGAAATGAATTGTCAACATAAAATAGTATTTTTTTAAATTTGTTTTCTTTTTAATTCAAATAGGGAAAAACAATGGGACACAAGAAAAACTTTAAAAAAGGAGGGAAAGGTTTGGACAGATTTTCCAACAATTAAGACACAAATCATTTTTTTTCTTTCTTTTTTTTTTTTTTTCCAGATATTTGGTTGTCGTCCTACTCTTAAAATTCTGTAAGGCTTCCAAAAAGTCTCATGCTCTCAGACAATGTCACAAAGTAGAATTCAGTTTGAATCGTTTTAATTTATTATAAAGAAGTAAATTCTTTCTTTTGGTCATAAATAGTTAAAATGGCAAAAAAAGTTGACAAATCAGATGTAGATATAAAACTGCTTAGAACTGCTATGAGAAAAACAGTTTGGTGGGAGGAAGGTGATTGGGGATGTTTTTATCATTTTTTTTTTGTGTGTTGGAAATTGTTTTGGCAGATGACAATTTAGCAGACAAAAATAGTTTTGTCTCAATGACACATTTATATGAAAAAAAAAAAAAAAAAAAAAAAAATCTTTAATAGTAATTATACAAACAGGCAGATTTAAGAATACCATTTTTGGATTCATTTCTTTACAATTCTTTTCAGTGCATAGAAGTCTCATTCTTTTCAACCCTTCATTGTTAAGTTTTCATGAGAAATTATCGGTGTGTAGCAACAAAAAAAACAAACCAGGTTTTGCTTCTTTATTTCATTTTGGAAAAAAAAAAGAAAAAATAGATTGTTTTGTAAAGAAATGGCATATTCTGTCATTGTTTTTTTTTGTTGTAATTTTTATGGTTTCAATTTAAGTTAGGGGACACTAAAAATAAAATATAGACTGCCCAGATTTTACGCCGGTTTGATTTAGGTCGATTGACAGTAACGCCATTTTGAAATTTGCCCAAATCTTTTCTTTTTGGTAATTCAGGTATTTTATTAATTTTGTTATTATTTTATATCAAAATAACAAATTAATATATTTATTAGTAAAAACTTATATTA
>VCCN01006378.1:174816-193111 GCA_006491835.1 Architeuthis dux | reverse complement strand
AAATAAAAAACCCAAACAATCCCAAGTAATCATAAATTAACCGTAAAGACAAAAATGTTATATCCATTGTCTAATTTAAATAGACAGATGGTGTAAAAAATTTTTAAATTTGGACCCTCGCCCACCCGCTCAAAATCCTGGATCCGCCCCTACTATTCAAATATTTCACATTAGGAAAAAAAACTTAAATTATTTGTGTTTTTTTAACGTTAAGATAAAAATGAAGAAATGCAATGAAACAAAAGTAAAAACTATAAAATCATTTTACAAATTTTGTCCCGTAACTGGAAGATGGGAGCAGAGGTGTCAGAATTGGCTACAAGGGGAGATAATCTGAGCTTTATCTCCAAGACTTACTCAACACAGGCATTGGAATATTTCAGTTGGGTAAGTCACGGAGATAAAGCTCAGATTATCTCCCCTTGTAGCACTATCTGGAAACCCGGCATAAAAAAGAAAATTAAATTCAATATGACTTGGGGAAAGAGTGGGTTTTGTTGCTTCATTTATGTCACTTAATATTGTTTTGTAACTGTAATTATTGCCACCATCAATTGTGGAGACAAGTAAAATTCTTTTCAAATATCAACAAGGCCAGCTCCAAGTAGAAAAATATTTTGAATTGGACAAATGTCTTTTTGTACACATTCAGCAAATCAGAGAAAAACTCTTCATCATCAAGGTTTGGTTGGGTTTTTCCTAATATAGAAGTTTTGTTCTTTTTTTTGTTTGTGGCAAGAAAAGTGTTTTAAAAAAAGAAAAAATCCTGCAAGTTTAAAAGCAACAGGTTTGGAAACTTGCAATTTTTTTCACTATTTCTCTGCAGGGTTGCCAGAAGGGGAGATAATCACAGTTTTATCTCAGAGACTTGCCCAACACAGGCATTGGAATAGCATAGAATTCGAAAATCGAGCGAGTCTGGAGGTAGAGGTTCAATATCAGCCCCTTGAGGCGATCCCGATTTCCAAATTTGGCACTATTCCAATGCCTGTGTTGGGTAAGTCTCTGCAATAAAGCAAATCGGGCAACCTTTTTTTCCAATCTTACTTTTTTTTAAAATTATAATTTCAAGTTATCTAAAGAGAAAAAAAAAAAAAATCACAAGTTGTTTTGATCGTTTTTTTTAAAAATTGTTTTAAAAGTTTGTTTTTTTTAAAAAGATTTTTGTAAGATGTTTTTTCTCATCTTTACAAGTGTTTTTTGGTGGGCTTACATTTTTTTCCCCCTTTTATCAGACAACAGAAAGGAGTGAAAGCAGTAATGAAAAGTGCATGAAATGTAGTTAAAAAAAAAAAAAAAAAAATCTATTACAAAACATACAGCAGAGAAGAAGAAGAAAAGAGCTATGCAAATTCTATCAACTAATTTAACCTTCAGCAATCTGTAGGCAACTTCCGAGAAAAAAGTTTGTTGTGCTACTGCAGGCAACTGCGATCATTCAATGATCATCTATTTGAATTTCTTGGTTGTGTTGTCACATCAATTTCAGTCATACACGAACAGACACACAAGTTACAGGCTTTCAAAATTACTAAGAGCACAAAATCTTGGCACCCTTGAATTTCTTGGTTGTGTTACGTTAATTTCAGTCATACATGAACAGACACGCAAGTTACAGGCTTTTAAAGTTACTAAATGCACAGAATCTTGGCACCCTTGAAAAAGAATGCAGAGGGCTAAAAGTTAAATCAACTATAATAAATAGATGACCTGTACTAACAGTATGATTATTTCTATTTTTCACCCAATGAAAAAAAAAAGACCAAGTGACATTCTAACTGTTTTGGGATAGTTAACTAAGTTACCTTAGGCTTGAGAAAAGATTAACAAATATATATAGGAAGCCAATACAATGTATCTGAGAAGCATTTGAAACTGTCTCTATAATTCCATACAAGTACAATCAGAGGTTACTCTGCAGTCATGCTGAGAAACAATTTTTTTTTAATCAATGTACTCCTTGTCTTGACAGATTGGGCTACAAAGGGAAATAATCCTAACTTTATCCCCAAGTCTTACCCAACACAGGCATTGGAATAGCATCGAATTTGGAAATCGAGAGTGTCTGGAGGCAGATTAGTTAGTTATTTTTGTTTAACGGCACATTGACCCTTGGTGGGTCATTAAGTGCCGGATTCAGTAGGGAGTGGGGGGAACCCATGTCAGGACGAATCCTGAGCCTGCTAATGGTGATCGCCTCCCGACCAGCTGGCCAAGATATCCTGTGCAACTTCTCCCAGGACGATACCCGAGCATGTCACAAGGACCCCGAAGGGCCGTGGTTCTCTGAGCTTCGAGGCCATGGCGGTTTCCAAGAACAGATACTACACTTTGATCTTAGCCAAAAGGCTGCGAAGTGATCCTCTGGAGGCAGAGGTTCAATACCAGCCTCAAGCCTTGTATTACTATTGGACCACTGTCTCCAGACTGGCTTGATTTCCAAAATCAACGCTATTCCAATGTCTGTGTTGGGTAAGTCTCAGACTAAGTTCAGATTATTTCCCCTTGTAGACTAATCTTGCAACCCTGCTCCTTTCTTATACAAGTTTTTTTTATTTTTTAAATGTCTTTCTCGGCTATCTAAAAATAAATAGACATCAATGAAGCACATATGGCAAATCTAAAATCGATTGTTTTTCCTACTTATGTTTTAATTTCATTAGAGAGTTAGTGTTTCTATTACATAAACCAAGTGAAGGATGAAATAAACATCTTTTTTGTGTATTGAAAGCCAACAAAAAAGACTAATAGAACAGAAGTGTCTAACTTATTCCCATAATGATTATTAATATAACTAGTTTACCCCTTGCCATCAAAAAATGACGGCATAAATTAAGTAATTTTGCGATTGCATTTTACTTATAAAATATCAAAAACATTATGTTGCGCAGCATTTTCTTGTTTATGTTCAATGTTTCCTGAATGTTAAATTAATCTAAACGTAAAATTAAGTGAAGAAACGATTTATCAATTTTAACGTAAGATGAAGTTACGTCACCAGACATCACCAATGATGTAAGCGTGACAGACAATGAATACACATTGCTAATTATTATGTGTGGATTATTTCAAGACTAGAAAATAATTATGACAAAAATATGTTGTTCGAAAGGTCATAAATATAACAGACTGCAATTAAGAAAGATTCATCATTCAAAAAAAAAATTTTTTTTACACAATCTCATACTTTAGAACAGCAATTTTTAAGAGGGGCCATACTCTTGGGAGCCCTGGCAAATTTGAAAGGAGCCCTAGACTGTTATAATAATAAATAAATTTCTGTCTGTGTTGTGTCTGGTTCATGGGGGGCCCTGGAACATGAGAAGAGCTTTTAAGGGGTCTGTGCCCCCCCCCCCCGCCAAATGGTTGAGAATGATTTTAGAATATACTCAGCATAAAAATACTACATAAATTGGCAATCTGAAATACTTCTCAGATAAAATGTATTAAAAAAAAAATTTTTTAAATTACACTTTAGACAAGGAATCATTGTAAAATTAACTTTAAAACTGATAAAAAAAGATAACTTTACACAATCTTAAATATCCAAATTTGATAAAAATTATTTTTTAAAAAAAGAAGAAAAAAAAAGTAAGAAGATTTTTATTCTTTCAAATCTTGTTCGTACAACTGAATCTCTTCTTCGCATCCTAGATGTTGTCAACAACGTTTTGGCTGATCCATTCTTCTGCCCTTATCAGGTGTACAATTTGAGAAAAGAGGCAAAACTTTCTCAAGACCTGGAGTAATTCGTTTTTTCAGATTATACAAGGCTGAAGAATGGATCAGCCAAAACATTGTGTTGATAACATCAAGGACGCAAAGAGATTCAATTGTTTTAACAAGATTTGGAATATTAAGGACTCTTCTCAAAGTTATAGACAAGTGATATTTCAGTAACTAAAAAATAAATTCAACCTAAGATATTTAAGAATTAAATGATTCTCTCAAATTGAAATACAGAGGAAGCCACTTCACATAATCACAGACAGTATTATCAACAGTTATTATTAAAATCAGTCGGTCTCAAACACTATTTAAAGTGATCACAATAAGCAGCTTTCTCTGTATATCCTCTGCTTAAAGTTATCAGACGGTTATTCAATTGTTATCTAAAAGACCCTGTCCCAAAGTGATCACAAGAAGCAGTTTCCTCTGTATATCACCATATCATTTTATAATTATTTTGCATAAAGTTATTCAATTTAACTTTATAATTTCATAATATTTATTTGTAAACACTAATGTCTTCTTGATTGCCACATCTTCCTTTTTGTTCCTTTGAAAATATTTTCAAATAATTCAATGTTTATTTTCATCTTTTAGAGAGTCGGCTTTATTCGAGATAAAAAATAACTGTTATTACCAGTCAGGTGGGAATCTAGATATGAAAAATATTTTTTTTTTCTTTAAGAACATCTGACAATTTTTCCTCTTTAGTTTGATTTAGAAAAATTTACATACAAACACTTGGCACCACATACCTACCATGTTTCTTTCTTTTGTTTTTTGTTGTTTTTTTTTGTTTTTTTACATAAAAAAAGTGCTGACCATCAAATTTAAATACCCCACATCATTTTTTTTTCACTGATCTACCTGCATGAAAATATTTGAGATATTCATGCCACCTTTTGCCAAGTTTGGTTGATCATATTTTGGAGAAAAAAAAAACAACATAAAAATAGTCTTCAGTAAAAGTTTTCATCTTGTTGATTTTGTCATGTTTCAATCCTTTTTATGAGAAAATGCAGGGTTGCCAGATTGGGCTACAAGGGGAGGTAATCCGAGGTTTAACAGTCATTGGAATAGTGTCAAATTTGGAAATCAAACTAGTCTGGAGGCAGAGTGTCAAATTTGGAAATCAAACTAGTCTGGAGGCAGAGGTTCAATACCAGCCTAGACTTGCTCGATTTCCAAATTCAACACTATTCCAATGCCTGCGTTGGGTAAGTCTCAGAGGTAAAGCTTGGATAATCCTCCCTTGTAGCCCAATCTAGCAACCCTGAGTGTATGTATTAAACAAGCCCACCTGAGAGTCATCAAAAACAATACCTGAGCAATAGTGTACAGCCGCCTCATTGGACAGCACCATGACAGAAATGGAGTTTTAACAGTGGTCAAACTGTACAGGCTTTAAAAAAAAAAAAAAAAAAAAAAAAAAAAAAAAAAAAAGAGTGGGGGAGGAGGCTTCACAATTAGTGGTCAGGGCGATATTTGCTGGATCTGAAATTAAAATAAAAAAAGATAATTAAAATATGTACATATTACAATTTGCATAGATACTTAGCAATTTTCATAAATACATATGCAACAGTCTAGTTATGTACATCCTCTAAATAGAAGCCATGTTTCTTTTTCTTCCTTTTTTTTTTTTAAATCAAGTGACCAAGAAGTTTCAGTTAATTTCAAGATTTATAAAAACTTGAGCCCTCTCGTGTCCATGCAGAGTTTTAGTGCACAATGATGGAATGATAATGCAACCCAAAACACATCAGTCAACAGGTCTGGTTAGTTGCATAATAGAAACCGTCACATGACCAATGTCTTTTGGCAGCAGGCTGTATTGGGGGTGATCAATCGATAAGTTACTTCTCTTGCCTTTTGTTGGGTGGTGATCACTAAAAAATGTCTGAATTTTCAACAACAAAAAAAAAAAACAAAACAAACAAACATTAATGCTGCTTAACACAAACTAAGTGACGAATAAAATTTAAAAAAAAACAATTTAGGGGGAAATTTTCAAAAAGGAAAAAGGGGGGGGTTATAGACATAATAAAGATTAAATGTTGAAAATTTCAGTCCTCTAGCTCCATTGGGATGGTCTGTACGCATGATTGATAAACAGCCTGCCAGCCGGACCAACTTCAAAATTGAAACCTATTTTGACAGTTTTGGTTGAGGGTTTCTGAAGATTTGAACCTACTCAGTTAAGAGCTAATCTGATGCACACATTAAAACCTTGGATTCTCTAAGACAAATACCTGGGGGTGGGGGGGTATAAAGTTGACTATTTCCCCCACCCCCTACAGTGGTTGGGGGCGAGAGACTCCAAAGGCAAAACTAAAGGGGAAGAAAATCTAAAGAAAAGGGAGGGAAGGGAAGGAGAAAAGCGGAAAGAGAGGAGGCGGGGTAGAAATTACTAGAGAACTTAGAGAAGTAGAAATGTATTGCCTAAGGGATGGAGGGGAATTTTATTGCCATTTTGTTCAGGTGACTATGTTAGGTTTAGTGTAAACTGGTTAAAGTAGGTATACCATAGTTTAACAGACTAGAGGTATTGATCCAAAAAGCCAGAAAATTGTCCAATCTCACAAAGTTGAAATCTAAAAAAAAAAATTTAAAAAAAAAAAAAAAAAAAAAAAAGAGTAAAACCTCCTGGATCCGCCCCAAAATTTAACCATTTCCTTCTTAACCCATGACACCCCCCCACAAAATGTCATTGAAATTCATTGAGATCTTTTGGAAATATTGTGTGAACAGACATGAGTGAATAATACCTATACCTCTTCCTACTGTTGGCGAAGGTAAACTAATTGCAAAAGAGAAAAAAAAACCTGGCATAATTGAATGGTAAAAATTAGAATGTGCACTGCTGTATCGAGTGCATAATGATGAGGACTTGTCTTGCATTAGAAATTATTAGGCAGTTGCTAAATGAACCTCTGTTGCCTCCTCCTAAGATGTTATCTACACAAACTATTCTACATAGAATCAAACAGAAGGTACCTTTTCTTTAGCTTTCTTGTTGTTATAGACATTCTGATAATTGTCATCCTCTGCAGACAACTTAGCTGTAACAAATATTAGGCCAAATTACAGGTGCCAATTATCCACTTCTTGCTAGATAACCAGACACTTTCATGGCTCATTAAACTGCATGAATCCTACCTCCCCCACATCCACAAACACCGATTGCAGCTTCTGCCTGATGACGATGGCAATCAGCATCAGCGATGAATCTACTCATTGCTATATGTCACATATATATCTATGCCACACACACACCTTGAAGCCATATAAGACGCACATTCAACTCTTAGATTCATGAACCGCTTGTAACCGCAGTGGAACTCTTCAATGAATAGAATTTGTTTTTTTGGTGAATTGAATTAAATAAAAAAAATTAAAAAATGTATCAAAAAGTGTAAGGGAAGTAACTTTAAATCAGAATTACTATTTGAATTCCTTAGTATGAATTTAAGAGTTAAATAAACAAGAACCATGAGTTTAATGATGTGTCTACCATCCTAACATCCATATCTGTGATTTCCGATTTTGAAAGGATTCTAAATGAAGTAATAGTAGCATTACTAGTTGTATTGTAGGAGCAGAAAGAGTAAAGTGAGGATTGTTCACCTGAAAATCTGGCTATTAAAAAAAAAAACTATTAGTAAGTTTAAATTAAAGTAAGTGTACCATTTTTATCAATAATTTGTTCTGGATTCTCAGTGTATGGTTATCTTATTTGATAAGTGGGCTTTAAATGAATATATATAACATTTTTAGCTATAAAGTTGGCTGGGAATTGAAAAGCTTAGCTGATTTTAGCCATTTTTGAAGACAGTTTTAGCTATTAATAACAAACAAAATTTCTCTCTAGATGGCTTTAGACTATAATTTCCAAAGAATTCCGTGATTTTTTAAGCTACAAAGAAATGCATTTTAAAAAAGTAACGTTTAAGAATTTTAAAGTACGACAGGCTCAAACTCAGCTATCGCCTTTTGTTTACTTAACTAGAACTAGACAAGTCAAAATCATAATTATAAATAATTTACAATTTTCTTTTACATTCACTACATTTATTTCAATAGTGGTTCAATTTTGTTTCATATTCATATAATATTACATAAAAGGTGAATAAAAAAAGGTTTTCCCAACAAAAACTGCGATGTAAACTAAACCAATTTTTGACCAAAAGACACTGTATTACTTTTAACTACTATTTACCTTCATGAAGTACATAAAATTACTTATTTACTATTTAAATAACAGACACAAAAAAATAAGTTAAAACCGAATCTTAATTTTTACTTTTAAAAGTAAAAGTTACTGTCATAACTATGATTTTCATGTAAATTTCGTCATCCTTTTCAATTTATCTGCAGTAAATACAACTTGAAGTTAAAATTTACTCTCATTTCAGTTTGTTTGTAGTAAATTAAACAGTAAACAGAAGTGAACGTTCTATAAGAAGTGTCTACTATTTACTCAAAAACAACACCTAATTTATCTTCAATTTTTATTAACACTAGCTGAAAATACTCGCCTTCCAGGCAGGTTATCACTAGCTATATGGAACCTACAGCATTAAAACCTCGAGTTAAGTAATGATTTAATGTTTTACGGCCATAGGCTCCATATAGCTGGGTATTTTCAGCTAGTATCAAATAAAAACAATTGCAATCATGGTATACACTTTCAGTAAAATTTCAATATTAGAAACCATCAACCAAAACTATCAACGTAGATTTCTTCAGTTTTTAAGCTGGACTGGCTGGCTATATATGTATCACATGTACAGGCCACATCAATAGGGCTGAAAATTTAAACATTTTACTCCTTATTATATCTAAAAAAAAAAATGTTAAATTAAAAAAGTAAGAATGTTCATTTGTTTTTTGAAAATTCTGTAGCTTTTTAGTGCCCCCCCCCCACTAAAAAGCTACAGAATTTTTAAAAAACAAATGAACGTTCTTATTTTTTTAATTTAAAATTTTTTTTAGATATAATAAGGAGTAAATGTTTAAATTTTCAGCCCTATTGATGTGGCCTGTACGCCTGTACGTATTTGCAATACAAGTTTATGCTAAATTAATCCCTTAGTTTGTGTCTGCTTGTTTTTTTAAAATTCAGACTTTTTTAGTGATCACAGCACTAACATAAGGTGAGAGAAGAAACTTATTCATTGATCAACGCCTTTTCCAATTTTTTAATTGATCACTCCCAACACGGCATGCTGCCAAAAGACGTTGGTCAAGTGACGATCCAGTCATTAATATTTATTAATCACTTCAATAAACCAAGTATATAAAAATAATTTATTTCACTCTAACCATAAAAATGTTTCCTTTAAACCTAATAAAACAAGATGAAGCATGTGTGCTGCATATGAAAGTTTAAACTTATAAATAGCTCCCACCATGAAGAAGTTAAATAAATCTACTTATATAATGAACAGTGTGACTTTTTCTATTTCTCTGTCTGTAACAATACACTTTTCCACTTAAAGGTAATTCAGTAGTTTCTTTTTAAAAAAAAAATTTAAAAAAAAAAGATTTTTAAAAAAAAGATTTTGTAAAAGAAAAAAAAGAAAAAAAAAAAAAAAGAAGAAAAATCATCTCAGAAATTCAAATATATCTATGAATGAATTCTCAGAGATTTACTAGTATGGATAGATAGATAGATATCTTTCTCAGCACCTATATCTATGTACTAATGCACACAAACACACATCTGCACTTACACAAATACATCATAACAGTAGTACTAGTAAATAAATGAAAGGGAGGTGCAGGTTATTACGTCTTTGTTATTTTCTGTTTTTAGCTGTGTTGGTTAAACACATTTGGTTAGAACCATATTTAGATGTGTTTAGAAAAAGAATAGAGGAACAGAAGATGTGTGTTCAGGGCAATTGCCTGTGGTCCAAGAGACTCTTCCCAGCTCCAGAAACGAGGCTCATTATGGGGGCTGTTGGATAGCTTCTGCATGTTTATTGATATTAAGCATACATACATACATATAAACATTACACAAGTCTCCACTGATTATGACCAAATAATATGTAATAGTAGTTGTCTACAGTCATAGTTGCAAGTTTTTAGACAAACAGCTCAGTGGTGAAGTGACTGACAACCGATGGAGTTGAGGCTCAATGTCAAGAGCAAAAAGGTAAAGCATCTCGTCCCTTACGAGACAACTCCCATTGGAGTATAAATGGCTGCTTACGAAATCCCAGTCTCCTTTGCATGCATCAGCTTAGTGATGTTTAAAGTTTTTATGACTACCCCCTTAGCAGGATGCAAGTCCACCGAGGGGATACCTCCACCCTAATCACACAGCTTAGAGTGTACTCTTTCAGCTGCTGAGTGCAAATGGAAATTTGTCCTAATGAAGAGTTTTCCACACTCTTCGCACATACCAGGCATCGAACCCGGGACCTTCTGAGTGCGAGGCAGACGGGCTAACCATTTTATTGTTATGACAAGAGCAAGGTTACCATCAACTCACCAAGAAGAAAACTACATAATAAAAGCAAATTCTGCAACCTTGTAGCTGTAAACTATAACTAATTGGCATAACTAGCAAATTTATAAGCATTTATACATTATACATATTATGCTAGTTTAGCTAAAGGCATGAGACAGAAGGTATATATGATTCAGTTGCAGGTGGTAAGACTAATTAAACGCAACTGGAGAGTTCTTACATCAAATAAAGAGATGGAAAGATCTTTTAGAAAGCTCATTTATTTCAGAAGTAGATCTGATGAGATTTTAAAAGAGCCCGAGATATAAAACCTAAACCGCTCAAGACCATGTCCATCAGTCTGTGATTAATTAAGAATTTTATATAATTCAATATTAGGAGTAAAAGATAACCAGTATAACAAAATATTGATTATTTGTATACAGTCAATAAATCAAAAAGTGTTTAAATGTAGTAAAATACCCTATCTACATAGATACCTTACAACCAACACAGTAAACTATATTCTGTATGATCGCTTCGCAGCCTTTTGGCTAAGATCAAAGTGTATCTGTTCTTCGAAACCGCCATGGCCTTGAAGTTCAGAGAACCACAGCCCTTTGGGGGTCTTTGTGGCACGCTCGGTTATTGTCCTGCGAGAAGTTGCACAGGATATATTGGCCAACTGGTGGGGAGGCGATCACCATTAGCATGCTCAGGATTCGTCCTGAGAAGCTTTTGGGATCTCACCCCACCCCCACTTTATCCTTTAGTGGCAGGGATTTGGGATTCTCCCCCCTCAAGCTTCTAGTCACGGGGACATAGGATCCCCCTACTGAATTCAGCACTAAATGACCCCCCCCCCATCCTATACTGCATGAAATATCAGAAACTCATCTTTTCTCATAAGAGTTACATATTTTACAAGAGAAATTATCTTGCTATGTCAAAGCATCCACTCAAGAGAGCAAAAGGGTCACTCGAGAGAGAGGCACTTACTCTTGGAGCTGGGTTAGATTCTGTATGCACCTCTGAGTCACCTAGCTTTGACTTCACATTTCGTTAATACAAGGTCTAAGGATCATAGAAAAAGTAGCTGGCACTTGCTGGTTCATAGTTGTTTGTCTGCCATCTTGATTTAAAGATGGCAGCCATTTTGGGTTCCAGGCTATGTTCAGGATGAAACAAATTTCACCAAATATGGTCATGCTGTATAGCAGATTTTATAATGTTTACAAAAAAAAAAAAAAAAAAAAAAAAAAAACATGCCTTAAAGCAAGTCCTTTCAAGCTATTTACAATCAAATGTCACAACCATTGTTTTAAAATGAAAAACCTGTGTGGACTGATAGCTATGACATAGGGGAGGTAATTGATGATGGATCCATTCCAAAATGTAATTGCTTCTTCCATAGCCTATTGCCCATCCTTCCACAAAATCTCATTGAGAACTCTTGGAGATATTGGGTGGACAGACAGTTAACCAGGACCTAGGGAGATAATTGTGCATGGATCCTCTCCAAAATATCATGATTTCTTTTGTAGCCTTCTGATCACCCTTTGCTAAAATTTCATTGAAATTCATTTGGAACTTCTGGAGATATCATGTGTACAGACTGAGAAATTTTGAGGATATTATGTAGTGTGGACAGATAGCTACAATGTAAGGGAGAAAATTGTACATGGTCCCATTCTAAGATTTAATCACTTCTTTTCAAATCGATTGCCTACTCTTCCACAAAATCTCATTGAGAACTTTTGGGGATATCTTGTGTACAGTTAGCTAGGACAGAAACTGTTTGTAATCTATTGCCAACATTTCCACAAAATTTAATTGAAATTCATTTGGAACTTTTGGAGATACAGAACAGCCAGGACTAAATAAAACGCTCCGATCTGAAATTTTGATACTGTTATTCTCTAGGAGCAGAGATAGGTTCTGTACCCATGGCTCCAGACTAACTTTCTTCACCACCATGCCGAAAAACAATTTTAACCGTACCAAAGGAAATGTAAACAGTCCCAAAATCAAAATGTTTCTTTACTTTGTTATTATCATCTATAGTTGTTAGTAGCATAATGAAAACACCATTAAAATGTTGAGGAAATAAATAATTGTCAAACTCCAGTCCAAACCAAGAAACTTTCTTTTTCTACTGTAACAAGAATGACAAGAACAATCCTCACCAAATTTATGGGATTAAAATTAACATTGCCCTACAGTGATTAAAAAATGACCAACTGATTGGTAGTTGTCTCTTAAAAAAAATCTTTTTTAAATCACTTCCGTCCCACAGGTGTCCCAGGGAAGATATCTATTTGTACCGAACACATTTTTGCCAATGACGGGACAACATTAATTTCAAGCCCTGCCTGTACCATATGCACCTCTGAGTCACCTAAGTTTGACTTCACATTTTGTTAATACATGGTCTATGGATCATAAAAAAATAGGTGGCACAACTGGTTCATGGTCATTTGTGCACCATCTTGATTTAAAGATGGCAGCCATTCTGGGTTCCAGGCTATGAACTCAATTTTACTAAATGTGTGTGACCATATTTGGTGAAATTTGTTTCATCCTGACCATAGCCTGAAACCCAAAACGGCTGCCATCTTTAAATCCTGATGGCAGACAAATAACTATAAACAAGCAAGTGCCACTTACTTTTTTATGATCCTTAGACCATATATTAACAAAATGTGAAGTCAAACTTAGTCGACTCAGAGGTGCATACAGAATCTAACCCAGTTCCAAGAGTAACTGTAAAAGGGTTCACTCGAAAGCCTTTAGAAATTGATTTTACAATAGAAAGTCCTTATTTCAATTATACCAATACATGTTAGTAAGAAATCACAGCTGTGTTTCAATTCCACATAATATATTTTGCATGTAAGTAGCTGAAATCTTTTTAGTAGCTTCCATTAAAACTTTTCAACCCTCACCCTGATAACAAACTTTCTTATATTCCATCCTTGAAGATATTTCCCACAATATTAACTTGATCAAATATTAGTTCTACTAAGTTGCACTTTTAACATAAAGAGTTGAATTCTACATGTAATAAATGAAAAACACCCATCTGTTACACAAAGTCAATAGTCTGTGAGCATTATATGTATTTAATAGTTAATCTCTGTGAAAAAATTCATAGATATATTTGAATTTCAATCAGATGTTTTTGTTTTGTTTTTTTTTAGAAAAGAAACTACTGAATTTGTTTCAGTATACTAGTCCACTATTTCGACTGGTAGATAGGAGATAGTTTTATCAGCAAAATTGTTACCATTAAGCAGAAGAGTCCATTGTTACGGACATAGAAACAAGAAGAAAAAAAAAAAGAAAAAAAAAAAAATCTACACTGTTCATTATGATAATTATAATGACATTTATTAGTTGAGAACCTATATTGCCCGGCGCCAGTGTGAGCAACTGCTAAACGAGCGGCCTAAATCGTAAATGTGAATTAAGAAACAAACTTTATGCGGGGATCGAACCCGCGTCCATCCTGGAAGCTACTTTATACGCAGGTAGTGCTCTAACGAAGATCTCATAGTAGGCAGGAGTTTTTTTAATCATACACTTTGTTGGCTTCTCCATTCTCACGTTCATATTTAGGTACGAATATAGTGTGGCTCTCGATGTCGACAGTATGAAATCAAATGATGGATAATTTTATATCCGACAGAATATGATAATTATAATGACATTTATTAGTTGAGAACCTATATTTGCCCGGCGCCACAACATCATACACCCTTGCTCAGGCGACACAAAAAAATCAAATCACCTAATATTTCTTAAGTCCTTATGGGTACCATCATAGATTTTGATGAAATTTCAATAGGTGACCCTTTTTTTTTAGACAAATCAACCCTGAAAATTTCAGCTTCATTGAACAAACTGTTCAGAAGTTATAAATTAAAAGTTGTATGTCCCGAGTTGCAAGCAGGATTTTGCCAAATTTGGCACTTCATAACTTTTGTATTTAAGAAGATATCTAGCTGAAATTTGGTACCCCCATAGTTTTCCACCCAAATATGACATTTCTGGCTTCAGGTTTTGAAGCTATGGGTCCTTCAAAATGGGGGGAAATGGCTTTTGGGGGTGGGGATCTGATAAATCTTTGGCCAGCCACAGAAACTAAACCAAGGACGTTAAAATAAAAATTGCACTGGATTATTTTCATTTGATGTATTATCTTGTGTAAAACATTGTAACAGAGTTTAAAAGCATTAAATACTTTTCTGTTGATCAAAACGATCAACAAGATAATACATCAAATGAAAATAATCCAGTGCAATTTTTATTTTAACGTCCTTGGTTTAGTTTCAGACCATTACAGTAAAAACAAAGTTTTACGTGTTCTTTGAAAGCATGAAAAGTGACGCAGACAATTGAAAAAAATAGTTCAAATTTTGCTGTTTAATCCGATTTCATTCCTAAAAATGCATACCTATAGTTTACTCACTCAAACTAGCAGACACAATACACGGTAGTTGATTTTCAACTAGCCACCATTCCGCAACAGGAATGTCTACTGAGCTGATATTTTGTTCACTGGGTCAACTTTTTATGTAGATTTCGAAAATATTATCAGCCTAGCTCTAGAAAGTTTTTTCAGAAAGCTGTCAAAGTGGGATCCAATCAGTATTTCCGGGGAGACATTTTTAAGTAATCATAATGCAGAACATTGCCTACCTCCTGAGCACTACAAATAGTCACTATCTGGATCTGGATCCTAAGATATAAGATCCCCAAAATGTACCATCTTAAAAGACAAAAATGAACATGTGGGACAAGCAACATTTTCTAACAAAAACCACTGAAAAGAGCAGATTCAAAAATATTTTGGGCTAGTTTTGTTCAACTTAGGGGCTTGATTCTTTATGTTCTAA
Organism: Architeuthis dux; assembly: GCA_006491835.1. Classification (NCBI taxonomy): domain Eukaryota; kingdom Metazoa; phylum Mollusca; class Cephalopoda; order Oegopsida; family Architeuthidae; genus Architeuthis; species Architeuthis dux. The sequence continues at coordinate 178,024 of VCCN01006378.1, read as the reverse complement.
TAGACCATTGAAATTTTGTTTAATGACATTGTTATCAAGGATGAATGAACAGATACTAGATATCCTCTAGCATGGACAGTGGAATGAGAACAATTTATTTGAATAAAAAGTTTGGTTCAAAATTCCTGGAAGTTTACCAACTACGATAGACACCTGAAGAAGGTCGGAGGGTACAAAGGCCAAAACGTTGTGACTATAAAAACCAAGATGATGACATTAGTCCAAGTAAATCAGTGTAAAAGAAAATACATTATTAACCAATATTTAACATTTATTAACAAAACAATGTCTTATTCTTTGACCAGCCTACATTTTCATCTGAACACACTTTCCAACTTACTGATGATTGTGTAAAGATGGATAATGAGGTATATACAGTGAGTGAAAGAAACTCACTATTGGGAATTGGTAATAATTTTATTATTGGTCAATTGTAGTCAAACAAGCTTTACTTTGGACCATGCAATGGTAGAATTTGCCAGTTGTGTTAAAATTCAACATAGGCACCAGTGTTGTCCAACAGTTTTGGTATGGCTTTGCAGGAAGTCTGGTGGTATGTCGGCCATAACATGTTGAATGCACTCTTCCAGTTGATCCAGAGTTTGTGGTTTGGTGCAATACACCCCCTCCTTTGCTCACCCCCCACAGGAAGATGTCCCTGAGTTAATATTTACAATCAACTTACAAAAAAGTTACATATTTCTAATAGGGAGTTAATTTTCACCCACCCTGTGTAGTCTTGCAAAATACTGACAAGTTCAATTCTCAGTGGGTACTCAAAGAAAAGAAAGAAAACAAAACTTATTTATAAAGCCTGTGTATCTATACAGCCCTTAGTAACATACAAAAAAAGAAAGAAAAAGATTCAAGAATGTTATTTCACAGTAATGAGATACAAATACAGGTTTACTTTGATCTTCAGCACCTGTTTAAATAGTGGAAAGTATGTTGGTTATAGAAATGTTGAGAGGAAGTTCTAAGATGCAGCCTAGTAACTAGGCTATAATGTAATGAACAGTACAACTTTTTGTCAAACTCCGTCTAAGTCTACCGTAACAACAACAACAACAATCCTCACCAGAATTTAGAGGAGTAAACTCTTCATTGTTTATCTGTCCCATCAAGTTAAACCAAACCGATATGTAAAATTAACATTCCCATCTGTGATTTTAAATCACGACCAACTGATTCTTAGGCACTCGCTTACCGACTGACAAGACTTACATATCTATGAAAATTTATCTTACAAGCGCTTATTTCATTCTAATCTAATAAATATTTATTTTTATTTATTATATATAAGATACAAAAGTTGCAGTAATCATCTTCAGTCAGAATAGAAGGAGTGGAGTTTGACCCTGCAGCAGCCAGGCTTGTTCTATTTGTTTGTTTCTCTAACTTTCGCTAGAGTGCACAGATACACACTCTGATCCTAGGTAAAGGGCCAGGGCACGACAGTTTGCTCATAGGCAGAGTGCACAGACACTCTGATTCTAGGCAGAAGTGCTGATCCATACATAAATAATTCTGTCATTTTTTTACCGATACTATGCTAGTATAGAATATTCTGTAGTGCCTGTATTGTCAGTTAGACACATGCACTGCACAAGAGAAAAGTGCAATTAACTTACATCTATACATATAAAAAAGTATATATGCAAATGAGTATGTTCGTTTGTATGTTGTTTGGTTGTCTGTAGTGCCTTCTAGCTGAGATCCTACAACTCATAATTGACTGGTCCAAATGACAAATAATAGAATTTAAAAAATGAGATGTGCCTTTCCCATATCAAAGAATGCAATGCAACAATGTCCTTTCGACTTGTTTTTAAGTAGCCGACACAGTGAAGAAGAAATTGGGAGCGGAAAGGCAGTTACTGGCCAAATGCAAATGCTTTCAGCACACCAAAAAAGGTAATGGCCAGATTTGTCAAATTTGACCAACTTTATTTTGTAAGGAAATAAGTTATATTTTTAATAAAATAAGTTTCTTTCTATGAATTTTTTTCATACCGCACGATTTCAGTGATGACTTTTCTTAAGTTGAGACTTTCAAAAAAATTAAAATTAGGACACTTGAATTAATAATAACATTTTTTAAAAATACCTAATAAAATCGCTCTTGGATATTGCCGATCCATAGATAAAAACAAAAAGCCATTTTTGACGGGTAGCTATACAAATAATAATGGTTCTGTTAGATAAGATACATGATTTATCATACTAGGGTGAGCAGATCTGTCGTCATCATTTTCCACTTTATTTATTATTTGTATCCCAGTAATTGACGAGAAAAAAACAGCAGTCATAGTTTTTTTTCCCCCACAAAGGTTAAAAATTGTCCAAATAGAACGCCAACTAATTCCTACGATTTAAAAGAGTAACAGATTGAACGTTCTCTTTGTAAACGTAAACTGCACGCGTCCTATAAGAAAATAATACTTTCTTTTTTTTTTTTTACAAAATGCTATTTTAAACTGATAATACATAGAGATTTTACGAAGTTAGAAAATATTTATCAACACACGTTAATCAAACATTTAACAAAACACGAAAAACAGGATCGATTTTAGAACATGGGACGAGCTGTGCATACGTTCTACAACATAGCCAGTTACTCGAACTAAATTACAGCACGCCATGTTTGTAATTCATCCGTGATACCCCTCGGCATTTTCTTAAATAAATTATAATTCGTTAAAAAAAAGAAGAGAGAACAAAACGAAAGGATGTCTGAATTTAAAGAAAAAGGGCAACATTCAACATTGTTTACATTAAATGAAAGGGATTTTCACTTTACACATGCTTTAGATCACAATGCTAACGTTCAGGGTTGCCATTTTGGCCATTTTATGGCCAACTTTGGCCTCATTAGAAAGCATTGGCCATGAACTTTTTGGTTGGGCCATATTTAAATCTTTGCCCATTTTGACTTTGTTGCAGGGGTATTTTTTTTAAATCAATCATTTTTTTATGTATACTGTACTATTGCAATGTTTTATAAACAATCATTATTTATATTTTTGTTAATTTACCTTCGAAACTTTACCCAGACGGTCATCGTAAAGTTGCGATAGAAAAGCAACTGAAAAATTAGGATGAAAGTAAATAATAGTAGTAAGTATAAAAAAATAAGGCAATTCTACGTTTTGTGAACGCAAAGATTTTAACCATTAACTAAATCGACTACGGATGCACAAAAAAAAAA
>VCCN01006378.1:144350-173703 GCA_006491835.1 Architeuthis dux | reverse complement strand
TTTTGTGCATCCGTAGTCGATTTCGTCAATGGTTAACATTTTTGCGTTCACAAAACAGGATTGCCAAAAATAATTAATAATGATATACGATACTTAATCTAGAACTAAATAATAAAATAATTGACTTTTTATAAACAATTTTTGCATTTGGCCAATTTTTGCATTTTTGGCCAGAAACGTCTCCAACTCTGGCAATCTTGCTAACGTGACATATCGCCATCGGGCTACGACACACCAATTATTCTCTTTTATACCCGCCAAATGTTACAGTCTTGTACACCTCTTCAGACAGGTACCTAGTACGAACCATTGGTGGTTCTGACCAGGATATAACAATAAAAACTGATCGTTTTTTTACATAAATACACGAAAGAGATTGGCAACAAACAAGGTCATTCACTCGCTGCTGACTCTTAAGTAGTTTTTATCAAACAAGGAAGAAGAAATAAATATTTACCTGCTGAGAATGAGTAGTGAGCATTTCCGTAGAAAACTGCTCGGGTTTTACAGTACACACTCACAGCACAAATCATAACACTCTCCGAACAGAATTCAAAATGTGGTAAAATTGATATTATTTATTTAAAATAAAACGACGGGAGGGGTATGTGTTACACTACATTACTACGGATGGCCAGTAGTAGAATAATGATTTTTTTTTTTTGTCCAAGTTGAAATAGATAAAACAACAGAACAGGCCATGTAAGCAAAGATGTATCTTAATCTCGGATTAACTGTAGAGTTGCAAAATTATGCGAACCTTTTGTAAATTACAAAGCTAAATCGAAAAAAATTAATGTTTAAATCCATGAAACGAAAATAATGGAGGTACACAAAAACTGCAAAATGAAATTAAAAACTTTGAAAGTGATAATACGGTGCTTTCTTCTATTCTTCGACAAATTATTCAATTCAGATACAAATGCTTCGTATTTTTTTTATTTTGTCTATCGGTGTTATAAGTATTAAAACAATACAATAATCCGTATCCTTGGGCGAGTTAATTTCTTAATCTTCTTCGGTATCTGTAACTAGCAAGACATTTATCTTTTTTTAATCCACGTTTGTCTAGTTTCGTTAGGAAATAAATCATATTCCTCAAAATCATGTCACACCTGTGAACTTTGATGCATTTTTTTAAAAAATAAATAAACAGAGCAAATGAGAAAGAATAGCATTCTTAAAAGAGTTAAGTGTAATTTTGAAAATGAAGTTTTAAAAATTGTTTTAGACCGACTTCCGGGCTTAGTTTCACTTCAATTAAACAAATATAATAATTAATCAAAGTTAAATTAACGAGAATCCCTAAACAAACATCTCGCAATATTTGAAATTAATAAAAACATGCTGAATAATAAATAATGGATCATAATCATAAGAATTATGAGAAGAGAACAAGCGAAGCGCTTTTTATTATATCAAGCTGTGCTTTATAAAATAAATAAATAAATTAAAACTGTTAACTGTGCCAAAGTGCTTTGTGCATTTTAAATACTCGAGTATCAAAAAACAAAACAATGGTCTCTAAAAGTACAAGGGTAGGAGGGACGTACTGTTTTCCATTCATTCATCAATTAATTTCCATTGTTTTTTTATTGAGTCTTGGCAGAGCCGTACCATGGGACACAGGCCTCAGATTTTAATGGCCCCTGTGCGGATTTATGGGTCCCGAGTAAACATGACGCGAAAAATGTATTTTTTATTTTTAATACATTAACCACTTGGCTACGGTGGTCGGCTAGACCCAATTTGACCCTCCTTTTAAATCTTTCATTAAATTATTTCGTTGAGATTTCATGAAAGTATGTATTTTCTTTTGTATTTGACTAGCCTAACTTTAGGACCATAATTTAGAGCCAAATTCTCGGCTTATACGGTAAATAGTAAAAAAACAATTTAGTTTTAGTTTTTGTTATATATCTTTCGGGTAGGGGGGCTCTCAAGTTGACCTGTACCTCAGCTTAAGTATTGGGAATAATTAAACAATGTTACTAAGAAAATTTAAAATATTCTTATTCCATGGAGTTTGGTAAATAAAAAAAAATTAAAAAATTTAAAAGTGTGGTAAATGATAGATGCCCATCGCCATCATTAGAGAATCTTAGTAATTTTTCTAATACATTTTTATACATCAGTAGCACAGAAAATGACCCAATACTATGCATAATTAGTAAAACAGTAAACACTAAAAATTACCGTGTACTAATAATTGTTTAGCACTAAATGTCGATAATTTTTCAATCATTTATTACAGTAGTCTAGTCTTTACAAATCAAATGTTTGTCATCTTCGATTTGCAAAGAAGTCAATATGTGTCATTTTTAGTTCATGTGTCGAAGTTAAGATGAAACCTGGGAAATCACCCAATAGCAAAAAGAATAATACCATAAGATAACTATTTATGGTGCAAAGTCCGGGTATGTTTTTAAGATGAAGATGTATTTTCTTTACAGTACAAATCACTTGGGATGAGGCCACCTTAGGGTGGCCGAGATAGTCGCCTATTTCACACCGGCGCCTGCAGTCAGTGTTGGAGCCTAAGCAAAAGCCAGGATTTCAAATGCTGGTTTTTTCAGGCACTCACACCCTCTACCACTTGGAATATTGACACAACACAGTAATTCCCACTCCATGTAGTGTGCCAGAATAAGCTAATCTATATAACAATTTCTAGGGGTCTTTTTCTTTTTTTTTTTAAATCAAAAGATAGTCATCCTTAAATAATGGGAGTTAATTACTAATTATATTTGTAACTTCTTTCTTGATAGTGCATATTTATTTCCTTCTCAATTTCCTTGCTTTGTTCTTTAGCACCTGTTTAAATAGTGGACGGGATAACCGTTTTCCCCCATTCGTGGCCGGCAAACCACTAATTTGGGATGCCACTTGCAGTCAAACCTTCGCAAACAGCAACCTAACCTCGTCGGCCATTGAGCCAGGTATTGACACCCGACAGGCTGACGATAGCCAAATATTGCTCACTGACTGATAGGTATGAGTTTGTACCGGTTACGGTCAAAATCTATGGCTTGATAGGCCCCAAGGCATTGAAGCTCATTCACTGAATAGGCTCCAAAGCTGCTCAATGCCAAGACGAACCGCGCGAGACCACCTGGCTCTTCCAGCATGTGTCGATAGCAGTCGTCTGTGGCAACATGTTCTCCATAATGACAGCGGGAATAGACAGAGTTGTCCATAAAATATTTTTTTTATAGGATGTTCAAAGAAATTTAACAAAACATTATATTTCAATTTACATTGATATATAATATATATAAATGTTGAGAGGAAGATGCCACTTAGTAGCTATCTATATAATGAACAGTACAACTATTTCTGTTGTCTGTAACTTTTACTAGAGTAGAGGGCCAGGTAGCAACACTTTGATCCTAGGCAGAAGTGCCGATCCACATGTAAATAATCCAGTCATTTATAGTTATTGCTGATATCCGTCATTTTCATTGTGCGCAAGATAAACGCCAGAATTTTCATAGCAGAAATAGCTATTTTCTAGCCACATTTTACAGCCAAAACGAAACAAAACGATAAAGTCAGCTTAATCTGTTGTCACTGTTTAAGCAAAGTAAAGACGTTGTTTGTCAATGATTCCGCGTGAAATCGACATGTGGTAAATTTAAAAATTTGGCAAAAACCAGCATATTATTCGGTTTTAATAAAATGTTCGATACTTATTTATTAAAGGACGAATTTTTAAATAAAATGTTCGATACTTATTTATTAAAGGACGAATTTTTAACCAGGAAAATTAAGTAAAATAATTGTTTTGTCAGCAAATGTTCAGTTTTACTTGATTAATTATAATTCAGGCTTTTGATCGGTGGAGAAAATTTTTTATTTTTTTTTTTTACTCAATATTTTTTTTAAAACAGATTTTTCTTCATTAAAAATACAGGCGGTAATTTAATTATTTATCCTTGTTATAATATTTTTTATATAAGTTTCAGTCTGACCAATCTATAAAAAGAATAACAAATATACATTTTAAACAATTTCTTGTTTGTTATTAGCGACACCAGATGAACGGGGAGTATTATTTTTCGTTTTGGCTATAAAAAGTGGCTATAAAATAGCTATTTCTGCGTACAATTAAAATGCTGGCTACAAAAGTGCCATAACCCTACTACGCTAGTCTGAATATAAGCTACAGATTCTGTTTCGGGCCATTTTGAAAAACACTTGCAGATATAAACAATATTGGGTTAACAAAGTTTTGTTAAGCTTTATTCACATCATCTTCAGAACAAAACTAAAAAGCACTCAGAGAGAGCATACCTCTCCCAACACCATTGTCAGGGGAGGTAATTGTGCATGGATCCATCCCAAAATTTAATCACTTCTTCTGTAGCTTATTGTCCACACTTACATAAAATTTCATTGAGAACTTTGAGATATAGTGTGCACAGATATGAGTGTATACATAAATGTATGGGGGAAAAAAACGGAAAAATATCTCTCAATCAAAAAAATAAGAAATAAATCCTACCAAAAACAGCTGCTGGCATGGTTTGAATACTATACCAATCTACAGAATTTTGATGTCATCATAATTAAAAATTAAAAAAATTGCATAATACCAGCCATGACATATGGATGCGAAACATGGAAATTAATTGAGCTGAAAACCAACTTAGAATAGCACAGAGAGCCATGGAAAGAGCAATGCTAGGGATAACTCTAAGAGATAGAAAAAGATCAACATGGATCAGAGGGAGGACTAGAGTGAAGGATATTATACAAATAATTAAGCAGCAAAAATGGAGATCAGCTGGTCACCTAGCAAGAAGAGATGACAATAGATGGGGGGAAAAGACTAACCGACTGGTGCCCATGGGACAGTAAACACAGTAGGAAAAGACCAGATACAAGATGGAGGGACGAGACATAAAAAACAAACATTTTTCTACACATAAGGAGTAAATGTCGAAATTTTCAGCCCTCTAACTCCATTGGTGCGGCCTGTACGCGTGATACATACATAGCCAGCCAGACCAACTTAAAAACTGAAGAAACCTAGGTTAACAGTTTTGGTTGACGGTTTCTAATTAAGATGAAAGAAAATACTAGTTAAATGGTTTATATACAATTTAAACCGGACTATGAATAAAATGATTTTTTCTTTGTTGCAGTCTTATTTTTGAAAACATTTCGCTTAAAACAGTGCAAGTCAGCACCTGATTTCAGTATAAACACTTCAATTAAATTTTATTATTTCAATTAAACTTTTTAAACAACTGGATAAAGTGAGGATATAATACTCCCTCACTTACACAATAAATATGAACAAGAAGTTTTCACTATTACATTGTTAAGTTTTAGCATTTAGTAAATAGCTAGCTTGGGTATCTGTCAGAAGGACACTCCTGTCAAACGTATGACCTATGGGCTCTGCACCTATCCGCGCCACTCCGGTGGCCCATAGGATGCAAACCCTAGGTTTAAAGGGTGGGGGTTGACCCTGGGCAAGTCGCACTTCATCTTAAAACTAAGCTGCTCAGGCTGGAGGGTTACTCCGCACATTGTCCCAGCCGTCTATGGTCCAAATGCTGTGGAAAACCTTCCCAAAAATCTTTGTTTGCGAAGCCAAGCCATTCATTCATTCAAATACACTATATATACATAGTTATTTTTACTTATTTTTTTATGTTCTATTCTGTTAACACTGGCCTGAATTCCTGACCACTGACAATCCTTTTTTCCTGATTTTCAAAGCATAACATACTGATTGAATGCTGAAACTTTCTCAAACAAATTTTGAGTAAAAATTCACCAGGTGAGAATAAATGCTCCCTCACTTATACAATAAATGTAAACAAGAATTTTTCATTATTTAATACTACACTCAAAAATCGTTTTTATTTATTTTTTGATGCTCTATCATTTGGCATAAACATAATGCAAAAAAAATCTTTATCCGCTCCAGAATTATTAAGCACGAAAGAGAGGTCAGGTTAGGTCAAAACTATTTGGGGCGTTATATCCCTTGTATCATGGCAATTAAGTACTGATGATCATTTTCACTTCTTTTTTTTTAATGTTCCATAGTTTAGCGAAAACATTAAAAAAAATCTTTATCTGTTCCCAACAGACACTAAAAATGACTTGCTTCAGAAAAACCATAATTCCCAAACTACTAAAAGGCACCATACTTGCCACATACATAATTCTTAAGATTGGTGAAAATCCCACGTTTCTATCTTCAATGGTTTCCGAGTTATTAAGCTTTATAAAGCGTGACGGTCGAGTCATTTTCTAAACGCATGTTATGAAATGGTGAAAACCACATGCTTCTATCTAGTTTCTGAGATTTAGGACAGTTCTGTGACCAATAGATTTGATAAGAGTGACCTTCGCAATTAATAATACTTGAAGTTTTCAGCTTTTATCCTTTAGTGATTTAATTACTTCCTAGTCGCTATTGTCATAACAGCAATCATAATCAGTGCCGGGTTTAGACATAAGCTACGGATTAGGGTCTCACTACCTGCAGGGGCCTCAAAGAATCTAAAAGGCACATGTTTTCAAGTTTTGTGAGACTTCCTGGCGTAATTTTTCAACAAAGGTCTCCAAGCTCTATATAGCTTAGGGCCTCACCAAGTCTAAATCCTGCACTGATGATGACAATAGAATATCACTATTGTTAACTGTAAATCTAATTCACAGCATGATTGGTTTTTCTTGTTATCAAAAGTAATATTAATTCAGCTTATCCTCATTATAATCACTTGAAAGCGAAAAAGAAAAGAAAAGAAAAGAAAAAAAAAAAAAAAAAATTATAGTTATCCTCATCATAATATTTATACATGCCATTGATAATGTTTTTGTTTTATCCAGCTTTAACTGCTTGGATACTTTTCACAATAAAGTGTTACTTAATGACACAATAAAAAGAAAGAAAGAAAGAAAGAGAGAAAGAGAGAGAGAGAGAAAGAGGTTTTATTAAAAAGTAACTGAACTGGTTCAAGCGGAAAAATCCAAAGTTTCAAATGGTGGGTAGGATATCTTTTTATCAGCAAAATTGTTACCTTTAATTGGACGAGTCCAATTTTATGGACAGCTATAGAATGTACAATGAGGTTGTTTGTTATACTTGTAGGATTACACCACACAAATAACAGCCAACCTGTTACATCCAAAATGCATGTAACAATAGAAATTGTTTCAACAGGAAATATGTGTGTTGACCTATAGAAATTATAGTTTGTAATGTATACAATGAGATTTTAAAACAAGTTAATTTCATACTGAACACAATCCTTTAGTTTTACTGTTGATTTGATAATAGCCCAAATAGTGAACAAAATTTGTTTATCAAAATGATACTAGCCATATGTTACAGCTTTATTTTTTAATAAAAGAAATAACAACACTTGACAGAAATAGGATTCTTCTTACAGTAATTTTGAAAACCAGTATTAATAACATTGCAAATATATATTTGTGATGTAAACATTAGATTCTATTTAATTTGGTCATATATCACATTTCTGGACTATAAAATGATCTTGTACAGGTTGTCCATAAAGCCCTGCACCAGTTTTAAAATTTAATAACTCAAATTATATGGGCAGTCAGGATGTTGAAAATGGCCTAAACAGCCCCTAACAGGTACATCAGAAGGCATAAACAAGGCTGAAAAATGTTAATTTTAAAATTTTAAGGATTTTTTTACAAAATTTTGAATTTTTAGTATTCTAATATTTATAACATCTAGAATACTGAAATTGAAAATATTTTTCAATATTTTTTCATTTTCATAGTTTGTCAAATTATATGAATACAGTATATATTATTTGAAAGTTCAATTCTTCAAGTTATTTTTTTATAATTATTTCATCAAATGTAGCGCTCTTTTATTTGAATCCAAATGACAAAAGTTGAATAAAAAGTTAACCGTTATTTTCTATAGTTTTGAGAAGGGTCATTAATATTCAAATGGTTCTTCGGACGATTGAACTTGTTATTTGTGTTGTAAACACAACGTTTCAACCAATCCATTCTTCAGGTGTAAAATCCGAGCATGATGGGTTAAACAGAAATTATGTTTAATAGTGCATGGCCCGGGTGTTTCTGTATCTTTGTCTTGTCGGGATTAGATTTGTTGAGAAGTGGAAGCTACATCGGGTTGAAATCCGCACCTAACCCAACAAAACAAAGACACAGAAACAGAAACAGAAACACCTGGGCCATGCGCTATAAGGGCTACCCTCCCTTTAAACATAATTTCTGTTTAACCCATCACACTCGGATTTTACACCTGAAGAAGGCCGAAGAATGGATCGGCCGAAGCATCGTGTTTACAACACTAACAAGAAGTTCAATCGTCCGAAGAACCATTTGAAAGTTAACTGTTGTTTGGATTGCAAAGTTTGAATCAATAACAGCTGTGTGGAGACGACACTTCACTACTCATTAAAAAGATGCACCTCACAAAAAGTCAATAAGTAGATAGATAACAAATTTGAAAGAAACTAGATCTGTGAAGGACAAACCATGATATGAATCAGTGAGGCTGAAGTGGCTGAAGTAGCAGAAGTAGCAACAATGATGACGGTCATGTTGAAGTGTGATAAACTAAGACTGCATCAAGAATAAAACTTTAACAGTTGAACCTTCAAATAATATATACTAAATAGTTCTATCATTTGTAGAGTTTGAGTCATTAAATTTTAAAACCGGTGCAGGACTTTATAGACATCCTGTATATTGAAAGATAAGATTGGCTAAAAAATGTCACAGTATTGAGCAGTTTAAACAAAACTAAATAAAGAACTAGCATTCCAAGGGTAATTATGAATCACGCCACTCATATGCTGTGTTGGTGAACTGATCACTAAAAAAAATGTCTGAATTTTCAAAAAAACAAGTGGGCACAAACTAGAGACCAATTTAAAAAAAAGAAAAAAAAAAAAAAAAAAAAAAAAAAAAAAAAAATTACTATGAACGGTTAGGGCTGGGTGAAAAAAACATTTTCCATACTCATTGAGGGGAGTGTGCATACGAAATTTCAAGTTTAGATGTGTGAACACATGAATAACCTAAACCTTTGGTAGCAGTGATTAAATACCTGCTTCATTTTGTGGCACACACACACACACACACAGGAAAAAGAGAATGTTTTTTTTAAACAACCCAATTAGGTCAAATAAATAAATACCATTTATTAAAAGAAATTTTAAAAAATAGAGAAAAATTAATAAAAATATTTTTTTAAATATAAGTATAAAAAATTTTCTTTATCATTTTCATAAATTAGCCCCGCGGAAATAATTTATCATTTTGAACATTTTAACTCCAATTGCTTCAACACCAGAAATTAACAGCAATAAAAATGTTTAAAAACTATTTTAAAGACAAAAACCTCAATAATATACATTTGCAACAAAAATTACATCAAATTAGAACGAATGGTTTCATAAAATATCAGACAAACAAAATATTTAATTTTTGTTTAAAATTCTCAAAACTGACATCTTTAGCCAATAATCTTACCCTCACTTTGCTTTCAATCATTATTACTCAACCTGCCAGAAAGATTGATTCACTCTTTCTGATGTATGACTGGCAACAGTCAACAATTGTATATTTGATCCTATAGGTAATATTCTGCTTATTCAGTTCTTCTCTGGGGTCTTCTTACACCAATAAAAATTATTGATTTGTTTTAAAAAGCTTTAAAAAAGTTTTATTACTCTTTTCACCTTTTGATGGGTAATGGTGAGAAATCAATTGCTGCTCACAGGAACTAAAGCATAATATACTTACAGCAATGAAATCCTTTCTCTTCTCACTTCCCACCCACCCTTGCAATGTAATGATAAAGGCTAAGAATGGAAGAGGGTACTTATGCTTGAATGGGAGCAGAAGGGACCCAACTTTCACTATAACTGTCATTCATTTGTCTGAAGCCTAACATTTAAGTTCTGTATTGATAGTAGACAGCAGAAAAGATAGATAGCAAAGGTAATCTATAATAATAATTGCCTTTACATGTTATTATAGTTAATATAGATACATTCCATATGTAATAAATTATCTGGCATATAAGACACATTTAAATTTTATAAAGAATATGCAAATATTACATTGCATCCAACGTGCTGATATTATGACTAGGGGGCTGTCTACCAAAGCTCAAAATGGACAGCTATGGGGCTAAGAGGAGTTACAGTAAGCAATAGTCCCCCCAAAAAACCCAATAGCATAAATTGTATCGTCAATGACATAACAAAATATTGAATTAAGTATGCAAAAGTAATTTTTTTTGGTGACAAACTTCATGCTATTTTCTTGCAATTAAAACCAAAGTTAAAATAGTATCCTTGAAGAAAACTTCAAGGATAATATTTAATTATTGCAATAAGTTCTGAAATTTAAAAAAAAAAAAAAAAAAAAAATGAAAGTCCATGAGGATGCCTAGGATATCATTTCTGATGATCATGCAGTTAAGCAATGATGTACCTAGTCACTATTTGAATGAATGACTATTATGCAGTTCTAATTGGTATAACCAACACATTGTCAAAGCTAGCAAAAGAAGTAGTTATAGATTGATTTTCCCAACACTAATACAACCAGTATATACAAATGAACCTTTCTTGAAACCAACTCATTTTATCAAGGCACCAAGAATTTCAACTGCATTTTTATATTTCAACTATTTATTACCCGTGAAAAAACTCATGCATATACAGATATACCTTGATTAGTGTGGTTAATTCATTCCAAAATTTTCCGTACTGTTCAAGGTTTTTTAAAAATAATTTAATGTGTTTTTTCCCAGCTTACTGTAGAACGGAGTAATCGGACCACCATTAAGTTTTTTATATTTACTTGAATTTCACAGCATATTTTATGCAGTTATACATATTTTCAGATATGCATTTTGATCTTTAACAAAAAAAGCATATTTGTAAGCAATATCAGTTCATTTGAAATTATTTTATACTCCATACTATTAAAGACAGTGCATATTTCATGGTTCTGATAATAGGGAAATATTAAGGGTTACTTCAATGTATAGAAATCAAGCAACACCTATTTTTTGTTGATAAGTAGCACATATGATAAGGTATATATGGTAGCATTTCTAGGTTGATGGTGATATTAGTATTACTGTCTATGTTAGGACCTAAATACTTTTGATGGGCCAAACGGTCCACCATTATTACAGATGAATGTTAGGAATGATATTAATTTTCAATCAGTCAAAAAGTTGCAGTTTATGGTAAGATCAGAAAAGACAAAAATAAAGTTGGTTGTATACATCCACAAGCGAGGCAAATTCAAAATGGCAGATTTTTAGATGTGGTACCATGGTCGAAAATCTTGATATCTCAGAATATGGACATGTTATACATCATTAGAAAGCTCTTTTAATGCCGATTAATATTCACATAAGAATCACGGTCATAAAATCAACAGAATTCCTGTTATTTGTGCAGAAAATGGCTTCAGGAAATTGAATGACACTGTGTCATCTGATGTCATGGAAACTGCTGTTTCTGATATTGTTAAAAAGTTACCAAAGCCTATGTTTATTAAAAACAAATTGGTTCTCAGTAATGCTGATGATTTTGCTGATCTCATAATCAAATAAACTGATGCATGATGCTCCATAAGACAATATCGTACCTTCATTTTTACCAAATATTGGTTTAAATTCTGCTTTTCAGATTCTTGAAACATTATATTATGCTCAATATCACAGCATATTGTTGGTTTAAGCTACAAATAACATTCATATATTTTGCTGAATTACTCGTTTATTACAAGGGGTGGCCCAATTGCCCCAAAACACAGGGTAAATGGGCCACCACATATTTGGCCATGTCACTCAGTTACTTAATGCCACTATGTTCTACTTTTTGTCATATAATACTGTACCACTGATGTATAGTCATGTAATAAAAACCAATTATTTCAGATATTAAGTGTACATACCATGTAAAAAAACCTCAAAAAAGGTGACCTGATTACCCCGTTCTACAGTATACTTAGTGATATTAATTTGTACAGCAAACCGTATTACATCAAAACCAGCACTAATCAAGGTATTGCTGTATTTGAATTTGTACATATATTAATTTTTTTAAATTTTCTTAATATATTCAATTAATTTTATCTTACTTTTATTATGCATTACAGACAGAGTATTATATAGATAGATAGTTGTGTGAGCTCATATAGTAAATCTTTGTTAGTATATTTCAGAAATGGTAAGCTGTAATATTTTACTTCAGACCTGATATTTGAAACTGATCTCGATCACACTGTTCACTATATAGATAGATGTAGTGTACTAATTCTACTAATTCAAGCAGATAAAAGCATGATGCATTGCACATATGATGCTCAGTGGTAGAGTTGCTCAGTGCAGGTTTCAAATCTCAGGTACTAAGAAAACAACAACAAAATGGGGAAAAAAAAAAAAAAAAAGAAAACGAGGAAAATGTTTTTTTTTCTTTTTTAAATAGATGATATATAATATTTATTTTACACAAACAAAAATGTATTTTTCAACATAATCTCCTTCCTTGTCAATGCACTTAATTCAGTGGTGATAATCACATAGATCAAACATTAAACAGTGAAAATTTCAGATCAATCTTTAGCTAATAACTATGTGCCACACCACCCTCATATATAATCTATACATGTTTCTCTTGCTCTCCGAAAGTAGAGAGTACCTATAAAAACCTTTCATAAGCTGACATGACGTGAGGCAATTAGCATTAATTTATACAGGAAATGTTTTTGAGTATTCCCAGACCAAAAAAATGGTGATGATGCTATAATATGCAGAGTTGTTGGAGGTGGTGGGAGATCCAGGAGAAATAGAGTGCATGCTGCCTCTATAACAGCACGCTGCAAAACAAATGCTGAACTTTTTTTTGCTTTTTCTGAAATATCCTCACTTAATCACAATTTAACAAGATCTGATAGGTGGTATCCAGCGAGTTCACCACCGTATAGAATTCGGGTTCAAAATCTAACAATTCATATCTGTGGGTTACGGAAATTCACTCCCAATCGTAATACCTAGCTTAGCTAGTCAACAATAATCTTTGTGTTAATGATGAAAGAAAGATTCTAGAAAAACCAACTAAAGATTATTTCTGTAGACAATATAAAACCGGATAGCTGAGTTTACAATATAAAACCGGAGATAGCTGAGTTTACAATATAAAACCGGAGATAGCTGAGTTTAAAAACTTGTTTACATTCGCAGAAAAATGTTTTTCAATTTTTTTTTTGTATCAGTAAATCTTAACAGTAATAGTTACATTAAAACAAATCTTAACCCATTTTGTCTTTTATAAGACAAAAATTAGCTATAAAAAGTTAAAAAAAGATTTATAAAACACTAAGCAAACATTAATTAACTTATAATTATTGTACACTGCAGTGTACAATAATTATAAGTTAATAATAAGGATGCTGGTTAACACCCTGCACTCTCCAGACGAAAAAGGAATTTGAAGTTCTTATGTTACTGGATGCAAATTAAACCTTCAGATGAAGACCAGAGTGAACCCATATAAAAACGTTGCGATAATTACCAAGATAAATGTTCTAGATATGAACGACCAACATTAATAGCTTGTTAAAAGTGTCAATAAAGAATCATCAGATTTACAATTATAGAATTCCATACCTGAATATGATTAGAGAACATGGAACACTCCGACATTCCTAATGTACATTAGGGATAGGGTTAGGGTAATTCGGGACCACTAGCTCTGTAGGATGGACCTCACTAATACTAACCTGTACCACAACCGCTGAAAATTCATTCAAACCTGGTTATTTTAAATACTGAGGATGAAAACAACAACGAAAACAACAACAACAACAGGTCACACCGCTCGGTGAATGAACACAAAATCCTCTAAAAGAGAGTACTTATTGACCTAAGCCAACGAAGTTGGAGAAGTATAAGTATTCATTTGTGTCTTTCCACATGATATCTCCAAAAGTTCTCAATTAATTTCTATGAAATTTTGTGGAAGTGTAGACAGTAGGCTACGGAAGAAGTGATTACATTTTGGGGGCAGATCCATGCAAAATGACCTCCCCTACATCGTAGTTATATGTCCACACCTCTTAATATCATCAAAATCTCATATCTGTCCACACGATATTGCCAAAAGTTCTCAATTAATTTCTATGAAATGTTGTGGAAGGGTGGGCAATGGGCTACAGAAGAAATGATTGAATTTTGGGGCAGTTCCATGCACAATTACATCACCTGACAATGGTGCTGGAAGGGGTATGCGCTTCCTGCATGCTTTCTAGTTTTAGGTTGCAAAAGCATGTATTTAATATTTAAATCCAATCAAAGTTTAAATTCTCTAAGACGGGTTCTCAGACTAGGGTACACATACCCCAAGGGGTACGCAACACTGGAATTTTGAAGTAACAACCAGCTAACCGCAACTCATGTGAGTTGTGAACAAGGTTTTTCAGCAATGTGTATAGCTAAAAACAAATTTCATGATTGAGAATGATATGTGGGTGTGTCTCTCTGAAACTGTGCCTAGAATTGAATTACTTGTTGGATACAGCCGAGCTCATCCATCTCATTAAAATGTAATACTAACTTAGATGAAATTACTAACAAATACTACATGTTTATTGTCTGTTCTATGGTATCTATACATTTTACATAATATTCGTCACAAGGATATGCCAACACCGCTGGACAGGATGAAGAGGTACCCTGGAAGAAAAGGTTTGAGAACCCCTGCTCTAAGATATAGGAACTAGTATTTGTAAAAAGAAAATTGTCTACACAGTAATTTACAACTATGACTTTTTTATAATCTTTATATATAAAAGTGAATGTATGTATGTCTATGTTCCAAGTTGTAGGCCACAATTTTGCACCTAGGAATCTGAGATTTTTTACAGCGAATGTGCCTAAAGCGTAAAGTATACAACGGCTGCATAATACCAGCCATGACTTATGGATGTGAAACATGGAAATTAACCAAAGAGCTGAAAACCAACTCAGAATAGCAGAGCCATGGAACGAGCAATGCTTGGGATAACTCTAAGAGATAGAAAAAGCTCAACATGGATCAGAGAGAGGACTAGAGTGAAGGATATTATACAACTAATTAAGCAGCAAAAACGGAGATGGGCTGGCCACCTAGCAAAAAGACAAGACAATAGATGGGTTTCTCATGGGACAGTAAATACAGTAGGAAAAGACCAGATACAAGATGGAGGGATGAGATAGAAAAGTTTGCCGGTATGACCTGGCAGAGGTTAGCACAAGATAGGACATCATGGAAGGAGATGGGAAAGGCCTTTGTCGAGCAGTGGACTTATAATGGCTGATGATGATGATGATCAACTGGTTATTGTTAGAGATCAGGAGTCAGCAACCTTTTTGCATCTGCGGGCCAGATTGCATATTAATGAGTGGATGGTTGGCCACATAAATGCCATAAAAAAAGCTTGAGATTTGGCAATTATCAATTTAAATCTAGTTATATTGTCTTAAATCATGCTAGAAAATCATTTGTGCTTGACCAAGGATGCTAATTAGTAATCAAAGAACTTGATCAAGGCATCTTTTGAATCTATTAAAAAGATACAAAGAATCTTTAAAACGTAAAAAGTAAGCATGGTAATTGGTATATATATTTTCTTGCAGCTGATCAAAATCCCTTTGCGGGCCGGATTTGGCCCGCAGGCTATAGGTTGCTTACCCCTGTACCAAAGCGACCACAATAAGCGTGTTCCTCTGTACCTAAATTGTGTACTGAGTGGTCATTATTTTTTTTTTAACTTCGATACTTGTCCTGATTTATGGTAAAAGAAAATTGTACACTTCAAGAATATGCCAACAAAAAATATCTAATTAAATACTTTGCGTGCCAAAAACTGTTTTACAGATAAAGTATATAAAAGAAAATTCACTAGAACAAAAGATTTAGTTGAAGAATATGCCTGCACCATTAACAGATATGAGCATACATTATGTGAAATACACATGCACGTTTATTTGCGGGAAATACGATTTCCAAGAGTTGGAGTGTTAGTGTTTTTAGTAATAATTAGTAAATTTATTATTATTTTCTAATTGTAGGAAATTTACAAATTACTAAAATCCCAATCCTTGGCAATCAAAGCTGCTAATACAGGCGTCTTATGCAACCAACAACTTGCAATTTTTAAAAAGATTTAATATATATATTTCTGGGCATTCAATGAATTATGTTTAATTACATCTTTTATTTGTCGATCTATAATTGAAGCATCAGGTTTCTACTTTGACAAAAGAAAAACTGAAGTCAATCAACTTCAGTTTTATCAAAGAAACAATCAATAACTTTGAAATTTTCAGCCTAAAGCCAGGACCAGCCTGATGTACCACCAGCAACACGAGCAGTCAACCGGGGTACCAAATGCTTGGGGTACGCCTGTCATGTGTTTGAGACAGTCGGACTTTCCAAATACAAATGGAAAAATGAATAAATTAATCAGAATAAAACAGTCAAAATAAGAAAATTCCATGATGTGAAGTCAGATTTTTCAGGAATATCAGAGTTAAATACTTTTTGTTGTGTTGAAACTAAGTGAAACAATTGGCAATGGAAATTTTCATGACTGACAAGCTCAGTTGAAAGATCAGCGAGTCTGTAACAACAAGCTTAGATGAAATCCATGATCAACTTGTAAACCTGCATTAAATTAACTGAGAAATTGTTTTGATTCATCTTTACTTTTTAGTCTTGATTCTTAACAACTTAAAGTTATAAAATTTTTTTTTTAAAAATCAAACAAATTTAAAAAATAAAAACAAACAGAATAAACAAAAAATCAAATTTTTTTAAAGATATATTAAATAAAATTTTTTAAAAAATCAAACAAATAAAAACAATTTAAAGGTATTATTTTACTAACAAACTGGTAGGCAAGATCCACTTTTTCTTTGTCTGAAATTTAAAAATAAATTTTTAAAAAATCAATTTGCTACATACCTGATTAATTTTCCATTTCTGGTTTTTCATTTCTTGATAAAAAATATTGTCTTTTGTTTTGTTTGAACTGTTTTTTTAAAAAAACATTTTCAAAATAAAATCTAAAATATAAAAAAAAAGGTAGCGAACATTTTTCCAACTTTTACGTTACACAGATCCAACCATTATTTGATAGGAAACTGATAATCTTTCGCCGGTGCGTTTTGTCCAAATAGCTCGGGTACCGGATTTTAACCGTGTGCCCTTGCTGCCGCTGCAAGTAGTCTTTGATGATACAGGTTTTTATTGTTATGTAATTGGATGGGGTGAGTCGAAGGTTGCTGCATAGTTTCTTCTCGCTACTCGAGAGTTGTTCAAAGTTCGGTAAAGATGACATGTCTTTATCATTTTCATCATCGTCCATATTCGAATCATCGTTGTCCTCATTGAGTTCCGATTTGCCCTCGTTCTTCTTAGAGCTTGCCGAAGATGATAAGGATGACGAAGTTGAGCGCTTGTTCGTCGACGAAGAATTGGAAGTCTTTTTGTTTCGGTCCGCGCGACGTTCCTTCTTGTTCTTGTGGTCCTCGAAGGCCTCCACCTCGTCCGTTTTGGTGAGTCCGTTGCGACGGTATCGTGAAAGTTCCTTGATTTGGTTGCGCAAGTCCTTCTCGCGCTGCAGGCTGTCGCAATACTGCTTGTGATCCTTGGACGAGAGGAAACGTGCGAACACGCGCAACTTCTCCACGATCTCCTTGTCGTCTTTCGACGACGACGACGATGATGATCCCGACGACGAGGATTTAGTCTTCTTGGTCTGCTGTGACTTGGGTTTACCGCCTCCGGTGCTGGGCGTGAAGATCGTCGCCGACGACAGAAGTCCAAATTCACGTGCCAGAACCTTCCTCTGTTCGCGATCGGCAAGGCGATATCGATAGCGGTCCACCTGAGACAGCTTGAACAAGATGTCCATTTCCTCGTCGTCGTAGTTGATTGCCAGGGAGCTGATAACATTCTCAGCTTCGTTGTCGAATTCCCTCTCAAAATCACCACGAAACATCATGTAACCAAGATCCTTCTGCTCGGAGGCGGACAGGTCAACTGTTGGTGTGCTCGTTGTTCCATTAGTCAAACCGGTGCTGTCACCGTCGTTGCCTGACCCCGCCTCGTTGTTGGCTCCCCCCGACCTCACACTTCTGACCGGAGGGGTACTATCCGCTATTGGCTTGTAATTGGACCTGGAACTATCATCAGGAAAAGACACGGCGCCGACGTTTCCGTGGATATAGAAAGTGACGAAGTGATCTTGACACTCGGCAGTCGTTCGGCTCTTGACGTGGTTAGCAACGTCTTCCCAGTTGCCGAACCCATACTGTTCCACAGCATCAAGCAACATTGTCTCTTCAGCTATGCTCCAAGGTTTGGCCGTCTCGAAGACATGAGCGATCTTCGTCGTGGTCTGGGGGATGATCCGGTAAGGGTGCTCTTTGCGATGATTGCCTATCTCGGCACCGTTGGAGAAACATACAAGACACAGTTCAAATGATGGGCATTCCGTGCAGGTGACGTAGCGAACAGTATCCAATTCATAATCACAATAGGCACATTTATTAGTAGTGCTTGGAGTTGTTGTTGGGCTTGCCATGTTGGTCGCTAAAAAAATAAATAAATAAAAACGTTGTCGTCGATGACTGCGTGTCTGTGAGAGAGAGGGGGGAGAGAGAAAAGGGAGCGAAATGCAATGAACAATAAGAGAGGGGGAAGAAAACAAACTATAGCTATAAAGGGAGTGAGGAAATAGAACGAGATGGTGTGGTAGATGCTTGTGTGTGTGTTTTATCCGAGCTCTGTAAGCTTTCAAAAATAACAAAAAAATAAACATATACTTGAGTTTTGGGAATGATGCGTAGCATTGAGTCGAACTGAAGCTGGAAGAATGACGAGGACCAGTTATAAACAGTCTGTTCCTGGCTACGAGATATTACACTGAGCCCTCCGCCATCTTGCTTTTGAATAGATTGAGGTAAAGAAGCTGACACCTAGTGGACAATAAAAATAACTAATGACGGGAAGTAACTCTTGATTCTTTAAGCGAGTTAAGAAAAGAAATCTTAGGTTCTATTTATCAATGTGTTAAATGAATTAACTAAACAAAATTTACTCTAATGAAGTAATGCTATTAAAACAACAAATACTTTTTAGAGTGTTTTTCCATTAAAAAAACTTGTGGACGCTATTATTTTTTTTTGCTATGGAAATCTAACATTTCATTAAAAAATAAGTTAACCCCATTACATTCAAATCCAGAAATAAAAATAAATCTCTTTGTATAAGAATTTGACAGCTGATAAGAGAAATTGAAAAGTAAAGAAATTAATAAAAGTAGAAAACAAAAAGTAAAAAAGATATTAAATGAAATTGAAAAGTAAAAACAATTTTATTTTTTCAACAACTTCATAAAAATGTTTTAATTTTGAAACTTTTTAAATCTCATTTTCTTACACCACAAACAAGCACCACACATAAAAACCTACAATTTTAAAAAATAGGGACCGGTCAATATTTCAGATTGAAATTATCCACTTTTAAAGTTTCAATTCATTCATTAATGAACCAGATAAACAGGAAGTTGTTTATTATAATCACAGATAATATCAAACGGTTATTGTTATCAAAATCAGTCAGTTCCAAACACTTTATTTAAAATTCATTCAAAATTCATATAAATTTTTTTTATTATGTAAAGTTTTTATAACAATGAATTTAATAACATAACAATTAATTTATAACAGTGAATATAAATTTATAGCAATGAATGTAAATTGTTCCAATTTTTACATCCTTTGCTTAATGTTATCAGCCGGTTGTTGTTATCTAAAAGACCCTGTCCCAAAGTGATCACAATAAGCGACTTTTTCTGTATAAATATCAATAAAAGCCACTGATCATGAGATTGTAAATTTGAGTCAAAATATAAGTATTTTAAGGATTTTTTTTAAAAGTCTACTTTTGATTGATAAAAGATTTAACAAAATTTGGATTTTTTTTTCTTATGCATTCTAATTTCCATATTAAGGGGTACCAAAAATAAATCAAATATCTTAAAAATATTTAAATAATGCAGTCAATAGTGAAAATAAAGCTCATAAAAAAATAGTTTCTTTAAAAAAATCTTCTGAAATTGATAAAGTTTTGTAGTTCGATTGATTTTTTTCCCCGTAATTACATGCTATAAGTTTTTTTAAGTACATATTAATATTATGCACAAATATCATAGCTTTTGTTCTCTATTGATGATATTGAACATAAAATCTCTTCTTGATAGAATATTATCTATCAACATTTTGAATAAAGGAACTAAAGCAATGAATGAGGAAAAGAAACTGTTTTTATTACTCAGAGGACTGATAATGTTTTTTAGAGTATCCTTTAACAAAAATACAAATTATAAACAGACAGTACTGTATCAGACCATTTATCCAGCTTCCTGAAAACCGGCTAGTTTTGAATATGGCGGGTTTCATATTGGTTTGTTCTTTGTTTTAATTTTTGTGGCGTGGTTGAATGGTCTCCAGATGAAGGTTAGTAGATTAATATTGATTAAACAGACACCGCTTTAGAAGTAGATTAATATGTTATAAATAAATAGTTTCATTCTTTACTTTTCTTTGTATATTTTATATTCTATATTTCAAGAATTTTAAGTGGATTAATAAAAATCAAACAGACCCAGTTTTAGAAGTGTGTTAATTTGTATCTGTTAAATACTGTCATTCTTTACTGTTTATTGTTTATTTTATATTTTAAGTATATATTAAGCCTTGGTCCATAAATCTGGATCACTTCCAGTCCCAAGCTTTCCAGATAAATGGTTCGGTACTGTAGTAAGTTAAAAAAATATGAAGTTTAATTTTGACAATTAGGGGAAAATCAAGTGTAAAAGTTAGTGCAAAAATAAAATAAACAAGCCTGGTTAGTCATTCAATAGAAACTGTCACGTGACCAACATCTTTTCGCAGCATGCCGTGTTGGGGTGATCAATTAGAAAATTGATTACTTCTCTTGCCTTTTGTTGGGCGGTGATCGCTAAAAGTTTGAATACTGCTGGACACAAACTAAGGGACTAATTTAGCATAAGCTTACATTGTAAATTGAACCCCCTACTAAAAACCATGGCGGGGGATGGGTGGTGTTTTCTCTAGACATAATAAGGAGTAAATGTTTAAATTTTCACCACTAGCTCCATTGGTGCGGCCTGTATGCATGATACATACATAGCCAGCCACCAGCTCAAAAACTGAAGTTTTGGTTGACAGTTTCAAATTATAGTTTTGTATTTATAATTAATGCTACTAGCTGAATACCCACCCTAACAGGTGGGATAACTTGCTGTTAAAAAAAAGAATTAATAAAATAGATAAATAGAAATCAGAAAGTGTTTAATTTAATTTGTTTTTTAAAAGTGATATTTGTGACTTATAGAGTTTTTTTTATAAAATCTTGGAAAAATGTTAAATGCACATACACACCGCTTAACAGAAAATAACCAAAGTCATTCTTCTTCTTACTCTCAGCCCCTCTCTATGAACAATACAAAGTCCCCACTCACTCGGCAATTATGCAGTTTTTCATCAGCACCCAGTGAATTCAGCTAAAAAGTGGACACATGTCCATTTTAGCATGAATATACATTGTAAATCACCCCCACTCTAAAAGATTTTTTTTAGTGTGTGGGGGGGGGGTGATTTTCAAAAATTAATTTGCTAAATACCTTTCCTGAGGTCACATTGGTATACACAGAAAATTTCATGGGGTTATGTTGCATGATTTTTTACAGTAGGCTGTCACAGACTGACTGACTGACTGACAGGCAGACTTTTGGTAAATTATAATAAGATAAGTCGGAATATTACATTTTAATATCTTTTCTCTCCATTTCTTTTGCTTCTCTAGAGACCTCTCATTCATTCCTTACTTTTAAATACAAATCATATTTGATCTTTTCTTAGTCTGCTCCAACAGTTGAGGCCAGTTGACTAGAATAGCTTTATTAATGAATCACAAGAATGAAGTCATTTCCTTGACATCACTTATTGAGCTGATGTAACTAATACCTTTTCTGTACACTGTCTATTCTATTCTAACAAAGACTATTTAAAATAGAATTTGGTACAAGTTAAGTACTGTGGTCTGTAAAAAGAAGTGTGGTCCCTCCTACAGAGCTAGTTGTATTGCTTTATTTTCACACCTTATACTCCACTGACTGATCCCAAATACCTAACTCTAAGCATAGCATTGCCTACATTTGTACCGGGTTAGGTAATTCAGAACCACAGTTATTGGAGATGCAAAAATAAAGCAATACTACTAGCTCTGTAGGAGGGACCACATTTTTTTTAGGAATCACACTTATCTTGTACCTAGAATTTTATGTAATCTGGGACAATATTTGAAGAAAAAAAAAGGAATTGCATAGATCTGATTTTATTGCTACTGACAATAAACAATCCTCACATAAATATGGTAAAGCTTGTGTTAGAAATAGCAAATTGTTGTCATAAAATAATCTGGGTACAGCTTTTACATCTCTATATTATAAAGTAGTAAAATGTGTGTTTGTATTCTTATAAGTTGAGAACTACGCATAACAGAGGAAAAACAAAAGCATATTCAAAATCAGCAGGACTCAATTTACCTACATCACACATTTTTGGGTTGAATTTTGAAAAAAAAAAGAAAAGAATTGTCGATTTCTTGGGGGTGTGTTGGCGCTCATAAAAAAAAAAAAAAATACTTTTATTGCTAAAGAAATCAGTGAAAGCAACAATACACTACAGTGTGTGCCAAATTATTATGCAAATATGTTTTTCCCTTAATTCTGCTACAGTGGACAAATCTAAATAATTTTTTACACAAATATTTGCATAGAATTGTTATGCAATACCTGAAAACATTGAACCTAAATGTACAAGTGGTCAAGAATACAAGGTATTTTTTTGCAATTCCTACATTTTTATTGTGCCTATTTATTAAGCATGGGTAGAAAAACTCAGTAATACACTAATTATATATTGATTAAATCATTAAATGAAGAAAGTTTAAACAAACTATAAAAACTCATATACATGAAATACTGAAGCCTATAAATTAACAACATGACAACTTTGAAATGTAAGATCCTTGCCCACCAATCACAGATATTAGTCGATCATCCATTAAAAACGTTTTTGTTTTTATCTGACCTCATTTTCTGATTAAATTTTGAATTTCTTCAGCTGTAATAGCTTTCACACTTGTCACAATAGTTTGCCAGGAGTTTTCTTTGGTAGCAAACTGATGCCCATCTTCATACAGCTTCCTCTTGAGGATGCTCCAGAGATTTTCAATTGGGTTGAGATCTGAAGAAAATGGTGGTCACTCCATTAATTTACCATTTCTGAAACCCATCTTAGTCAGGTAGTCAACCGTTGCATGCGCACTGTGCGAATGGGGCATTGTCTTCCATGAAGATAAGTTTTGTATGTAGGCCAAGAGACTTGTTCATAAACCAAGGCTGAAAATTGTCCTAAATCATTTTTTTCTCCATCTGGTACACGCCAAGGTCTAACCAACTCGTTCCCTATGATTATATTCCAAAACGTAACTCCTCCACCGTCTTGCTGATGCTTTAGTCATACAGGATGTTGCTCTTCCTTTGCAACCCAGCCCGTATTCCATCCATACAGTCCATCAAGGGTAGCTCGGTTTTCAAATACTTTCTAGCCCATTCAAGACATTTCACCCTGTGTGTGCTTATGGCTGAGAATTCGGTATCGAGATGATTTGGACACATCACAATCAACCTCCTCAAATATAGTTTTGCTGCTCATGGCTGTTTTTTTTCTGACAATACGCTGAATTCGAGACATTTCCCACTGTGTTATTACCCTGGACTTGCCCTTATCTGATCTTCTACACAATGCACCAGGGTCTTCAATGTATTTTTTGTGTTTGAGAGTCCCAGTTAAACATTTTTGCTATTTCAAGGGTTGTACTGCCTTTTCCAAGCTGTGTGAATTCTTCTCAGCCTGTGACAACTCACTTTTACAACCCATAATTTAATAATTTGTCACTCTTAAAATGCAAGGCTATAACAAAAATGGCTTCCATTTGTTAATTAGTGCACAGAATGTCTTCATTTTTGCTACGGTGGTGCAGATCGGTGTCGCCAATATTTGTGTTAAATTATTTTTCTCTATCTTTCGTAAAACTAAATTTACAATAATAACGCATTTGCATAATAATTTGGCACACACTGTAGTGTTTAGAAACAATGTAAATACAATCGGCTGACAGAGTTCAAAATCCGAAGGGGAAATAGTAATTTCATGTGCTTTCAAGCTATTACTAATAGATCTTCAAACCTTCCGGAAATTTGTCAGTTTTGAGAAAGGAAATATTTAAAGGTTTTATAAGAGGGGTTTCTATTTACAATGTAGCTATAGTACTAAACTGCACTCTTGTTTTCCATTCATCATAGGTGACCATGGATGTGAATTTCTCTCTCAGTGCTTATGCCTGTTTGGCAGTATTTTTTTCTAACTCTATAAAATGTGTTTTTCTTAAAGCTAAAACACTACCCTACCTCTAGCCCTAACACAACAATAAAAAATGGGCATAATTTAAATCCGATAGTCCACTTTGACGAGCAAACTACTAGTACTAATACCAAAAGTGAACACATGAATTCTCAGTTTTGAGAAAAATTAATTTTTAAGGTTTTAGGAGTGGGTACGCAGGCATGCGTGAGAGTGTGTGCTGGCCCGACCGATGATGGGGACCAGGGGTTATAGTGAATATAGTTATAATGCATAAACACATTTACTCTGGAAAAAAAAAATGATATTCTTTAGTTAATACCCAATTTAACAGTTTGAAATAATTTTTTAAATGTCAAATTATTCATAAGAATTAATAGTTTAAGTCTAGAACCCCCTTCCTAAAACTTTTTAAAAAATCTTTTTTTCAAAACTGACACTTTTCCCAAAAATTTTCTTCAGAAAAAATATTTTAATACGATTTTAGGAATTATCCCCGTTTTGAAAAACAAATTGTTGACTTTTGAATAGAGCATAATTTTCTGAATAAATTCCCATCGTTTTATGTTAAAATCAGCATTATCTATTTGAGAGAAAGTATGTCTTCTTTTTTTTTTTATCACATTCCTTCATTAGTCATAACTTCCCAATTCCAACTCCGATTAAATTGAATTTCAATGATTGAAGTCACAAGCTCTTTCTTTCTCCAAAATTATAAAGTCAAGAAAATAGTTTAACTCGATTAAAAATCGTAAATATGATGTAAAACTGGACCCTTACTTTGTTTCCGTCTTCGTAACAACAGCTGATGTTCGATTATTTACAATGAAAATATACTGCTATGGGTCCCTTTTTAACGATTTTAATTTTATAGGCTATATTAAAGTTTCTCCGTTTTTATTTTTGTTAGATTAAGTACTATAAATCATTACTATTTAAATTGTTAGGATTACTTTTTACCTCCAACTTTTAAATCAAACATTTAAATTATAATAAAGTTGTAGTAGGACATTACCGAATTAGATTTTAAAGCAATGTTGCAGTTTATTTAATCATCTTTTAATTTGTATTCACGGAGCCAAAAATAGCTTATCTTCAAACATAAACAAATGTAAAAAGAAACCGTTCCATATTCAGTTTGTCCGGAATAATATAAACAAATGAATAAATTAAAAAGTTGTTCTTACCTAATAAACCAGAAAACGTGTTCTGTCTTCGATGGAGATGGAGACGTTAACTTCACTTCCCGTCCTCCTTCCTTCAGATAATGGCGCCAATTACTGACCTACATGATCAGCTGCATTTTTTTCTTTTCCTTTTAAGAATCATAATCTTTGTGAAGAGGGTATTAAAAGAGTTAAAATGATTGTAAAATAATTTTATTCGCTATAGAATGAACTTGAATAGGCTTATAGTACTTTTTGTTGTTCACATGTTTCTTTAATTTTGTGCAGTAACACCAAATATTACCGAAATCTAATAATACTTCCGTTGTTCGAGAAAAAAAATACGCTAAATAAATAACAACTTTGAGCTTGCAATACGATCGGTGATAGAGTTCAGACAAAAACTAAGATTTCGAATGCCGGTTTTCAAGATAAAAAGGCTCTTCGTGCGTGGAAGATTAACGCAACACGATCTTCCTACATCTATTCCACCAAAGTTAGCCTTTTTGTGGCATAAACATCCTAACCACAAAACGCTTTAGACTAGATTGGGGAAAAAAATAATTCGCGTCTTCTATATGAAAAGCTATTTTAAAGAAGATATATTACGCAATACTTTACAAAAAATATTTTATTGCTGCGTAGTGCGTAATGACGTTTTAAAAACAAAACAAAAAGGTGCGGCATTTCTGTTTTTAAGCTTCTGTCCACGTTCGTTGTACTGATTTTGCAAATGGCCACCATTGGAAATGACCATCATTCTCCATCCATTACAAAACTGCAAAATGTCGCATTTTAACGATTTTTTTCCATTACAAATTCATCCTGAATCAGTCTCATTCAATTTAATTAATAGTTTACATTGAAAAATGTTATACTTTGCTTAGTTTTGCTATTGAAATAATTATAAGTAAAAGTTTTTATCTCTTGAAAGTACTCATACATTTGAATAAAATGACCTATGTTTTGAATAATGGTACAGATTTTCAAATAGTTCTTTGGACGATTGAACTCCTTCTTGTTGTTTAGTTGTGAACACAAAGTTTCGGTTAATCCATTCTTCAGCCTTTTTCGGGTGTAATATCCGAATGTGATGGGGCAAACAGAAGATTTTAATTTCAAAGGAGGTAACATAGGATTCAGCTGTTTCAACAAGAAGGAGTTCAAATGTCCGAAGAACTATTTGAATGTTATTGACCCTTCTCAAAACTATAGAAAATGGTACATACATTTTGGATATAAGTTTGAATAATCCTGTAACAAGTAAGTAAAGTGGTGACTTATACTGTTGAATAACTAAATAATAAATACTAGCTGGACCGATGGAAATTCCATGGGTGTTGACAACTAAGATTATCCATTATCTCATGTTTCTGCTCTTCTCTCATCCTATACCTGTATCTTCTCGTTCTCTCCCTTATCCCTTCCAATCTTCGTTTTTGCCCATCACTGTTTTTAACTAAATGTTATACAGACATGGATTAGTTTCATATGCAAAAATCTTCTTACCCTCTCAGTAAACTACCTAACTTTATTTTCTACCCTCTCTCTTCCTACCCTCATATTAACTACCTAACTTTCTTTTCTGTCCTCTCTCTCTCTTCCTACCCTCTTATTAAACAATCTTTCTTTTCTGCCCTATCTCTTCCTACCCTCTTATTAAGCTACCTAATATTTCCCTTATGTTATTACCGAAAGCTTAATATTCAAAGGCAGGTAGAAACAAGCAGAACAATCATAGATTTTGTAGCAGGCAAGTATGAGTTGACCAGGTGAGGCATAGTTGCTTCTCGACCCAGTTACTTATGTGTTCTTACTATAAGTAATTCACAAAAACCTTTGCAAGCAATGTTCTAATTTTTAGTAGTCAATGTGCGCAAAAATCTTATATTGTGCAAATTCTATTCCTGTAACAACGGTTTACGCACTCTGAATGCTTGTGCAAATGTAAACTTTCAAGATAATTGGCACAGCCTATCTCTCCTAGCTAATAAAACTGCATTGTCATGTTTTAATATAGTACAAGTATGATTGCACCAGTTAAGGTTTTATTCTATACTTTGAACTATTTTGTTCAGTTTGTTGTTCCATTAAATAAAACATTAATGTGTATTTCTTATTTTTATGTGAAGCAATGTCGAAATAAATTAATAACAGCTTATCTTTCATAGATAATAAAACTATTGGCATTTTTTATTTAATACGAGTAAGATTGCATTCTATGAAGTAACATATTTGATTAAGATTTTATTCTATACTTTGAACTACTTTGTTCAATTCATAAGTATAATTATTAATTACTACATTATTTTAAGTAACTAACCTTTTGTGTGCACGTTAATTTCCTTTAGTGCGCTGGTTACAAAATGTGTGTGCACCCACATACTCACACAGCTTATAGGGAACTACGTTTGCAAGCATAAATGAATTGTAACAGAAACCCTTAAACTTTATTCGGAAAACTGAAATCAACTTTAAAAGATACCAACAAACAAATACATTGATATACATCAGGGCATCTGAGGGGGGATGTTGCAGGTGCAAGGAGGCCCAAGGGGGGCCAAGAGTTTCTTGGGTAGAGCTGTGTATTGAAAATTCATACATCCATCAATAAAATAGGCTGACTGTATCCTTTGCCAGGGAGTGAATATAGTATGGTGTGCTAAGAGGGTTATAGCAGGTGAAAACAGGATGGCTAAAGGACGAGGGTGTTTGAGCCGTAGGGGCAGGGTGCGAAAACAGCTTTGCACTGCCTTATAAAATTCCTCCCGCGGCCCTGATATACATACCTCAAGAGTTATTAAAGCACCACTTAAGTATCACTGATAATGCATCTTAAAGACTTACTGCACTATTGCATTTTTTAGAAACTGTCAACATCAACATAGGTTTCTTCAGTTTTTAAGTTGGTCTGGCTGGCTGGCTATGTATGTATTGTGCACCAAAGGAACTAGAGGGCTGAAAGTTTAAACATTTACTCCTTATGTCTAGAAAAAAACGTTTTTTGTTTCTGTAAATTCCCCCCAAAATAAGGTTTTAGTGGGTGATTCAATCTACAATGTAAGTTTATGCTAAATTGGTCCCTTAGTTTGTGCCCAGCAGCATTCATGCTTCGTTTTTGAAAATTCGGACTTTATAGTGATCCAACAAAATGTGAGAGAAGTAACTTATTCCAATTTTTTAATTGATCACCCCAACATGACATGCAGCCAAAAGACGTTGGTCCTGTGACAGTTTCTATTGAGAGACTAACCAGTGGTTACTATAATTTTGAAATCATAAGCATTTTTCAGCAAAGAAAAGAATGATACTTTGGCTTTTGCCAACACAGCATATATGGGTGGCAGTGATTCATAATTTTCCTTGGAATGCTAGTGTGGCACAAGGTCACTAATATGGGACATCCAGTGAACTTACAACAGTAATAATGGTCTACAAGACTAGCATGCTAATCACTACTAGATAGTAAAGGACCCATCAATATTTACTAAGCTCAGCTTAGTATGGCACCCAGTGAGGATCAAACTCTCTACAGTATTAATGATATGTGAGGATAGTTTACTAACCATTCCTCAATAGCAGACAGTTTTGGTTGACGGTTAAAAAAAAAAAAAAAAAA
>VCCN01006378.1:121189-132645 GCA_006491835.1 Architeuthis dux | reverse complement strand
TTTTGGTTAATCTTTCTTGTTTACGAACAAAAGAACGTATGTTTGGATCCAATGTATATAAATAGTGTGCGAACGATATATGAGATCGAGCGCTTTTAATTGTACATTCAGCCATTTTCGAGATTGTGAAAACTTTATTGTTTGCACGGTTCAAATAGTGTCCAAATTAATTCCATTGTGTGCCATTGGTTGGTTGGTGTTACAGGACAAGTGGTGGGCAAATGCATTATTTGTTAGAAGGGGGTTTTAGATGTTTAGTTATTAAACACATTTAAAATGCCTTGTCCATTGCCAGAAGAGATTTTGTTGAGGGTTGGGTTTTTAATTTTATTAGGAGTGCTTCCATAATGGCAAGCCTTTTTTTGCAGTGGATGTGTTTTATTATGCGTGTGTTGTTAACAAGAATTTGGCGTATATGAGAATTTGAAGGGGTGTGTATTTGTTTAAGTGGGTTCTTATAGAACAACAAAACCTGGATTAAAAAGGACAGTAATAGCCTGTTTGATGTTCCAATGGGATAGTTCAACTCGGCACAAGAATCAGACTTAATTGGCCTCTATATTCTGCATGTTCTCAGTAGATTCATTGACAAAGGTGACACAGGATTATACCGAGATGACGGGTTAGTAGTAGTTAAGGATAGCCATGCGCCCAAAACAAATAGATTACAAAATGAATTATTAGAGCGCTTAGAAGCTTGGGATTCAAGTTAGATATTACATCTAACATTAAAATAACAAATTTCTTAGACTTGACCTTTAACCTCAATGATAACACATACAAGCTTTTTTTAAAAGATAACCAGACTCCAATATACATCAACACAAAAGCAAATCATCCATCAGCCATAATTTACCAACAGTTACCAAAATATATTAATATAAGAATAGCTAATAACTCATCAAACATTGAAGTATTCAATGAAGTTAGTGATACATATAGTAAAGCACTAAAAAAGAGCGGATTCAATAGCACACTAATATTTTCAAATTTAAAAGAGAAAAAAACAAAAAATAGAAATAGGAAGTGTATTTGGTTCAACCCCCCCATTCTGAAAATTAGTAAACTGCAATATCGGAAAACTATTCATGAATTTAATAGATAAGCACTTCCTAAAAGGCAATCCTTAAAATATTTAACAGGAATACCGTAAAAATTAGTTACAGCTGTACTAGTAATATGGCCAAACTAATTAACACACAACAAAAAATACTAAACCAGTACACTAACAATACACAAGAGTCATTAACTAAATGCAACTGCAAAAAACAGTTAACTGCCCCCTAGATAACCAATGTTTGGCTACAATCTCTACAATAGAAAAAACAGGTAGCATCAAACATTATATCAGAGCGTTGAAGAGCAGATGGAAAGAGAGATATGCCAACCACAAAATGAACTTTTCACAAACTAAATATAAGCATAGCACGGCACTGTCCATATCTACACTTTAAATAAATTTAAATAAACAAAAATAAACAAACAAACAATTAAATGAAATCCAAAATCATAGCTAAAAGTTGACAGATTACTTTCCCTTAGACATTAAAAACATATATAACAGGAAATACAATCTCACATTTAATGTGGTAAGAAGAGCACTGAAACTAGTACTTTTATCCCATTAAAATTAAATTAAAAATTAAAATAATTAAATAAATACAAATAATTTACTATGTGTCTTTAAAACAAACAATAGTGAATACAAATCAGGGCCAAAATTCACGCCTATTGTAAAAAGTGCACTATTTAATTGATGGGTATATTATGATATTCAGATATCTAATTGATGAAGATAATTATGAACAAAAGGCTGCTTAGGGAATTTTTGAAATGTGTTTTTCAAGTCATCCACAGACTTTTTCTTTTATTAATCATATTGACTGAAAAATTATAACTGAAATTTTTATATTCATTTACAGCAATTCCTTTTAGTTTTACTTTCTCCATGCAATTCACTTGAGCAAAGACACTTTGATTCAAAAATTAGTGATTAAAAAATTAGAAAGGAATTGACCTGACAGTAAAATGCAAAAATGGCTCTCTTCTTTAAAGTGTTCTTCTGTGACTTATGCTTGCATGCCTTTATGCGCTACATTTATTTTCTTACTCAAATCTCTGTTTGGAAATTGTCCCAAAATCTGCTTTCTACTATCTACTCTTTCAACAAATTCGTTTGAAATGTCAATCAAGCTTATATTGTCAATTCTTTCTTTCTGTACATGAAGCATCATTAGATGGTTCATTCTGCTATTTGTTGTCATAGACCTCAAATATGTTTTTACTCATTTCATGACAGAAAAAACTCTCTCACTGATAGCATTGGTTGCTGGCAATACAGGGAGAATCTTTGCAACTTTAATCACCTCCAACATTGCAACTTTTTTTGAATAGTGAAATGTTGGAAGCAAAAGAGGCAGCTGTGCCTCAAGCCTATATTTTTCGATATCATCAGTATAGTTGGAGCAGACCTCTCTTTTCCCATACTGATTGCTTTCAGGAACATCTCCTGTAGAAAGATGTATTTTTGGAAATCTGGCTGGTCAAATCTCTCTTTGATACAATTTTTTTCTGTATCAAGTGCCTGAAAGTAGAGCGATAATTTTGGAGTTGACAGTGAGTGGTGGGTTTCTGCATTATCGTTCAAGCCTTCGTGGCAGCCTCCTTTTGTGAGGCTTATCAACATTGAGTTCTCTTTTCTTTTCAATACTCGCTCCCAGAACAGATCTAATCACCATTGTTACAATCTTTTGATAGTGTCTTAATGACATCTTGAGCAATAGCTTCTTTGTGACACTCTGACGATTCATGTTTGTGGATTCCTTTGCTGTTTTCCAATTCTGGAAACCTGTCTCAATGAAAGCAACTTTGCCTTTTGTTGATAAAATCATATTGTGTTGAAGTGCTTTAATACAGGTAAAGCAGAATGCTGAGTCAGAATCTATGATGATTTGGGAATTTAAAAATAACATTTTAGGCTACTTTTGGATTTTTTTCTTATTGTTAAAGCTCTATTTGACACATCATATTTCTAGATTTCTGACTGCTATAATCACAATCTATTTGATCTAGAGTCTTGGAATTCTGCATGGACCATCCACTCAATGTGCAGAAATGATTTCCGGTGTTATTAGAACTTTTGTTTTACAAATCTGAATCGGGTCCTTTTGGAAAACAGTAATGTTCTGAGAGCTGTAATTCACAAAATATATGGTCAAGAGCCTTGAAATTTATCATATATATTCTATTCGACATGGAGATACTATCTATGATGATTTGGGAATTTAAAAAACATTTT
Source organism: Architeuthis dux (assembly GCA_006491835.1). Taxonomy (NCBI): domain Eukaryota; kingdom Metazoa; phylum Mollusca; class Cephalopoda; order Oegopsida; family Architeuthidae; genus Architeuthis; species Architeuthis dux. The sequence goes on along the minus strand of VCCN01006378.1, from coordinate 129,347 downwards.
AGGCTATTTTTGGAGTCTTTTCTTCTCAGTTAATGCTCTCTTAGAAATACCATTTTTCTAGATGTTATCTCACAACAGGTCTTATTCAAAGGAATGACATACCAACCACAACACAAAGGACAGTTGGCTCTGTTCATCTCGCATCCAGGTCCTTTATCTCACAACAGGTCTTCTTCAAAAGAATGCCATATCAACCACAACGCAAAGGACAGTTGGCTCGGTTCATCTCACATCCAGGTCCATTATCTCACAACAGGTCTTCTTCAAAGGAATGACATACCAACCACAACACAAAGGACAGTTGGCTCTGTCCATCTCGCATCCAGGTCCTTTATCTCACAACAGGTCTTCTTCAAAGGAATGACATACCAACCACAACACAGAAGACAGTTGGCTCTGTTCATCTCGCATCCAGGTCCATTATCTCACAACAGGTCTGTAATGTTTATATAAATATATGTATATCAATAAACATGCCGAGGCAAACTCCCAGCAACCCCCATTCCGTTTCCGGTCCCAGAAAGCAGGTACCGGAAGTGGGAACGGGGAAGGCTCACTTCTTACCAGGCTAATCAACCCTATCACACGTGTTATCTTGTTCTGTCTTCTTTTCTTAACACGCTTAAGCAAATTACGAATCGAAACGCATTCTAATTTCACACAGCTACCACAAGAAGAACAACAGGTCTTCTTCAAAGGAATGACATACCAACCACAACACAAAGGACAGTTGACTCCTTTCATCTTGCATCCAGGTCCATTATCTCACAACATGTCTTCTTCAAAGGAATGACATAACAAAAGAATAACAAGCCTGGCTGCTGCAGAGTCAATCTCCACTCCTACTTATATTCCGACTGAAGATTATTACTTCAACTTTTGTATTGTACATATAATAAATAAATTTGTAGATATGTAAGACTTGTTAGTTTGGCTGAGTCGGTATTAGAGCCAGCTACCAATCACTTGGTTGTGATTTTAAATATCGGTAGGGAAATGTTAATTTTATATATTGGTTTGGTTTAATGTGACGGCACAGACAAACAGTGAAGAGTTTACTCCCCTAAATTTGGTGAGGATTGTTCTTGTTGTTCTTGTTGGTCCTGTTATGGTAGAAAAACAAAGTTAACTCCAGACTTGGACTGGAGTTTGACAACAAAAAAAACATAATAATGAGTAAATGTTTAAATTTTCAGCCCTCTAGCTCCATTGTAGTGGCCTATACGCACGACACATACATAGATAGCCAGCCAACCAGCCATCAGACTCACTTAAAAACTGAAGAAACCTATGTTGATTTTTTTTTTAGTGACATACATACTGTATCAAAGGGCTGACATAGAAAAGGAGTGACATGGCTGACATAATAAATAGTTAGGGTCAGGTAAGGCTAAGGATTAGGGTTTAGGATTAGGGTTAGAATTATTTACCTAAGCGAAGAAGTTTGAGAGCTCCAACTGCAACTGAGTTTCAGGAGAATATTTTTCCTGTAATATTTTTGAATAAAAATATTTTTTTTTTTTTAAATTTTTCCTGTAATATTTTTGAATAAAAAATATTTTTGAATAAAAAATATTTTTGAAAAACAAAATTAATGAAAATATCAAACAGGCCTGGTTGAAACTGTCACATGACCAACGTCAACCTATTTTGGGCAGGAAATTAGAAAAAACAAAAAAAAATTTTTTTCTAGACATAATAAGGAGTAATGTTTAAATTTTCAGCCCTTTAGCTCCTTTGTAGTAGTCTGTACACGTCACATATATATAGATAGCCAGCCAGCTAGCCAGACCAGTGTTGCCAACTGAGATATTTTTTTTCAATTTTTCGAACTGAATTCTTTTTTGAAAAATTCTTGAGTGAACTCGTTTACTTTCACAAGTAAACTTTTTACTTTCTCAAGCAAACTCTTTTACTTTCTCGAGTAAACTCTTTTACTCTCTCGAGTAAACCTAGAGAGGCTAAATGCATAATAATGTATAAAAGTCAGTTAGGGATGACCCTAGGTTTAGTGTCAATCTTGAATATGCAGTGGCATCTAAATTTTGTCTTTTGTTATTGTATGTCTTTTATATTAAGTCTAAAATCTGATCAAAAAGACAAACATTTACCCTAGTGTATAAATTAATTAATTAATACAATTGATTTTTGTATGAAATAAAATGCCATTGTAAAGAAATTGATTAATGAAATGAATGATAAAATTTTGATGATGAAAAACATTTTAATGTGTCAAGGGAAATAATTCGAACTAGTTTATTACAGAGTTATTTCCCTTGATTATAAATATTTTATTAATATTTTTGATTTCAATCAAATATTTAAAGTATTCATAATCAAGGGAAATAACTCAGAAATAAACTATTTTGAATTGTTGTTAAAGTTTTGGTAAAGATCGATTGAACAAGTCAAAAACATAAGTCGAGTTCTTTGTTTTAGTCACACTAGATGGAATTTTGCTTTCATCCACATCCAGTGTTAATCTGAAGAGATGTGAACTTTGCAGATAATTTGCAACTGTCACGAAATAAGTACGTCCGACTTTACAATGAACGAAATGAAATTGTTTTGTTGGTTATGTTGTAGAAAGAATAAAGATTAATTGAAAGAAATATCATTCTCTTTACTCTTTATGTACATGTTACTACACTTATGATCTACCAGATACAATATCTATAAAATGTAAAATCTTTGCAGATGATACCAAATTGTACCACCCAGTCTTGTTGCCGGTTGATCAAGTAAGAGTACAGGAGGACCTAGATAAATTAATGCTATGGTCAAGAGAATGGTTATTAGCTTTTAATGAAGATAAATGTAAGGTGTTACACGTATTAAATAGAAATCCGTGTTACGATTACTGTATGAACGGAAATATACTAGATATTGTAGATGATGAAAAGGATCTTGGTATTATAGTAACTGATAAACTATCATTCTCCAAATATATTGCCAGTGCTGTGACTAAGGCGAACAGGGTGCTAGGACTGATTTAGCATACCTTTTCATATATAGACAAGGACTCGTTCCTTATACTATATAAGACTTATGTCCATCCACACCGCGAGTACTGTGCACAGGCCTGGTCACCATACTTAGAGAGAGATACAAATCTTTTAGAAAAAGTCCAGAGACGAGCAACTAAGTTAGTACTGGAATTAAAAAGTACGAGTTATGAGGATAGGCTAAGTGTTAGGATTAACATCGTTAGAAAATAGGAGAGATCGGGGAGACTTAATAGAAATGTTCGAGATTATGCGTGGTTTAGAAGTAGTAAACCCTGATGTATTTTTACTAGGAGTGGGTACAAGGGACCAAGAGGCCACACATATACGGTAGAAGCAAATAGAAGTAGATTGAATATCAGAAAATTCTTTTTTTTTTTAGCAATAGAGTGGTAGGACTTTGGAATAGATTACTGGAATATGTAGTGCTATCAACAGAAGCAAATGCTTTTAAGAAGAATTATGATGTTTATTACACCACCGCAAAGGTTTAAGGCCCTAGATATTGTGTAAATATGATTGTTATGATGTGTGCTTGTATATATAAATTGTATACTTATCTTTTCACACTAAAATAAAATGTTCTAAAATGTTCTTAGTTTCAATTTAGTAGATAGAAAATAGAATAAATTGAATGGGTAATCTTTTGTTTTATGTCAGGTAATATAAAAAATAAGGGGAAGCTACTCCTGCTTAGTGAATTACGGTAAAATTCAAGATTAGCGTCTTATATTAAGGGCGGTAACTCTAACTTCAGCGTCGAACAAATAAACAAAAATAAGAATAGCGCATTCTAAATTGGGAAATTTAATATCGTTTAATTCTAATTTAAAAACACTAAATTTGGGCGATTGTTCCTTTTTTTCCGAGTTAAATTCAAAACACGTTAGATTTTGCTGCACTATGTTTGTTTGGAGACCTCAGAACGGTATTTTTTCTTCACAAATTAGAAATGTTCTCAGTTGACTTATATAACCCTAACACCAACCCTGAACCTAATCATAACCCTAAACACTAAACCTAAACTGTGATCAGAAAACTACTTTTTATTGAAATGACTTTTTATCAAAACGACTTTTTATCGAAACGACTTTTTATCGAAACAACATTTTATCGAAACGACTTTTTACCGAAACAACATTTTATCGAAACGACTTTTTATCGAAACAACATTTTAACGAAACGACATTTATTGAAACTACTTTTTATTGAAATGACTTTTTATCAAAACGACTTTTCATCGAAACGGCTTTTTATTTTTAAATTAAATAAATTAAAATTAAAAATGATTTTAATAATTTCGATATTAAATTTCCATTTAAAATTTAATTCTTTAAAAACACTAAGAGGTATGCTAAAAATAATTTCACCGGGATATCGACACTCTATTTTAAAATGTTTTTCTTTTCATTAATTATAACGTAGAATTGGATTGTTATAAATTCAATGTTTACTTTATTTTCCAAATTTGTCGGTAAATTCAAGAAATAATACCGACATAAAATGAAACATCGCCAGTGAATGAAATAATAGATAGAGCCTAGAGGTTAATGTGAATTGTTAGTTAGTTTGTTCCCCCACCGCCCATTTCTTCTTTGCAAAATCTAGCAATTGGTTCAAAATGCATTGCAGGTGAACTGCATGAGTTTTAAGTCAGCTATGACAGAATCGCGAGATAGTTTACGGCACGATCTATGCCTTGGAAAAAAATAGCTGAGTAGGCCTTCTACGATTGTCCTGTAGTCCATCCAATTTGCATCCGGGATCTGTGCGACTCGTATGGTGCCCGATTGTTATTGGTCTCTGGTTGTCGTGCATGAGTTTGAAACTATCACCACCACCGTGAACTGAGCTGCTCGCTGTGGCTAGAATATCAGCATGGAACCGTAGTTGCAAAAGGATATATTTAGGGGGGGGTATATTCGGAATATATCTTAGCAACAACCCTGTTATCAGCGAATAATGATAATACAGTCTTTTTATATGGGAATATTACGTTGAGGTTACATAAAACAATGGTACTGCACCATTTTCCTTTATTGACTATAAGATTCCAACCTTCACCCCCACGCCTTAGGTGAGAAGGCCTGATCCAGGGGAGGGGGGATGCCCCGTGTATGGAAAATCTGATTAAGGGGAATCCTTTACGGTGAATCCTAATTTATTCTTGAAGCAAATAACCCGCTTTAAAGTAAAATTAACCTAACTAGGGCAGGCCCGTTCAAAAGGCAAATATCAACTTCGTACAATGGCCAGTTGTCGAATTATCTAGGCACACACACACACACACACACACACACACACACACACACACACACACACACACACACACACACACGGAGATTTTTCAAATTAAGATAATCTTCCGCCCGTCGTACTTCGTACTACGGCTTCGAAGTATTTCGGTTAATTTTCTTCACCGGTTTCATAAAATAATGAGACGCTGTTCTTTGTTTATTTTTACGATGTTGTTAATAGCAACAATCAAAACAAATTTGTTTTAAAAATTCCAACATTCCGTACATTTTAAATCTATAAATCCACGCTTGTGAACGCGGGTGCCGTATTATATTTAGATCTATAATTTGAGATAATTGTAGATAAAAATATCTATTTTTGATTTATCTTTATTAGATTTATCGAGAACTGCTGATCCAAACAACTTCAAACACGACACTGCACTGTCTCGTGCGCTGACTAATATGTCTGGCGAATGTCAACTTCGTACAATTCGCAGTTGTTTGGTAATCGCGGTGCACACATGCAGAGATTTCTTCCATTGTAGCGAGACTGCGTTCAAAAGGGGCCGGACTTATGGTGGGTGGAGCAGCCTGCCATAAGTGTCATGTAAAATAATTTTCCGTCCGTCATACGAAACTACGGCTTCGAAGTATTTAATTTAATCGCGTTCTATAGAAAAATTCAGTAAAAAACATTGATACTCTCTCTCTCACTTTCTCTTTCTCTCACTCTCTTTTTCACTCTCTCTCCTCTCTCTCTCTCTCTCTCTCTCTCTCTCTCTAATTTAATTTAATTTAATCTCGTTCTATAGAAAAAATCGGCAGAAAAAAAATCCTGATCCCCCCTCTCTACCTTTCCCTTCATACTGACCACACATTTTAAATCGTGAACGCTGGTGACGTATTATAATTAGATCTATAATTCTAGATAATTTTAGATGAAATATCTATTTTTTATTTATTTTTTATTAGATTTCTCGAGAACCGCTGGACAGTTGTCAAGTTATCATGCATACATACATACATACATACATACATACACGCATACACACGGAGATTTCTCAAATTCTAGTAAGGATACTATAGAATTATTCGGCAGAAAAAAAACCTGATTCTCTCTCTCTCTCTCTCTCTCTCTCTCTCTCTCTCTCTTTGTAATTTAATCTCGTTCTCTAGAAAAGTTCGCTGGTGACGTTGTATATTTAGATCTATAATTTTAGATAAAAGATGTATTTTTATTTATTTTTGATAAGAAAAAATTCGGCAAAAAAACTCCGATTCTAATATACTTTCAACATTTCATTTAAGGTTGTAATAGCAATATGAAAAGAATTAATGCACGTGGTTGAAGAACAAGAAAAAGCAGTACAAGACACTACGCGTTAGTCCTAAAACTGCTAAGTTGACAACACCACCGTACAAGCGTCATCTCCTCTCTCTCTCTCTCTCTCTCTCTCTCTCTCTCTCTCTCTCTCTCTCTCTCTCTCCATACTGACCAGCGATCACAGGAGCGTGAGTTTATTTAAAATGTAGCATTTGGTTTTTTGAAAGACGGAGACCAGGAACGTCCTCTTTTTTGAATGACGGAGACCGGGAACGTCCTCTTTTTTGAATGACGGACACCGTGAAGGTCCTCTTTTTTTAATGACGGAGACCGGGAATGTCCTGTTTTTTTTAATGACGGAGACCGGGAATGTCCTGTTTTTTTTAATGACGGATACCGGGAACGTCCTCTTTTATGAATGACGGAGACCGGGAACGTCCTCTTTTTTTAATGACGGAGACCGGGAATGTCCTCTTTTTTGAATGACAGTGGCCGGGAACGCCCTCTTTTTTGATGACGGAGACCGGGAATGTCCTGTTTTCTTAATGACGGAGACCGGGAACGCCCTCTTTTTTTAATGACGGAGACCGGGAATGTCCTCTTTTTTTAATGACGGATACCGGGAACGTCCTCTTTTATGAATGACGGCGACCGGGAATGTCTTTTTTTTTTAATGACGGAGACCGGGAACATCCTCTTTTTTGAATGACGGAGACCGGGAATGTCCTCTTTTTTGAAAAACGGATACCGGAAACATCCTCTTTTTTGAATGACGGGGACCGGGAATATCCTCTTTTTTTTAATGACGGAGACCGGGAATGTCCTCTTTTTTGAATGACGGAGACCGGGAACGCCCTCTTTTTTCAATGTTCAGATATGCCAACCCTACCCTTAATTTTTCAACAGACAAACAAACTAATTCCAGCCGAGTTGTTCGCCATTGATTGATTCGGCAACATTTGATTAAGAGACAGCTGCAGAGAAAATGATGCCTAAAAAAACACGTACGAACAACAGGATTATAATTCAGGCGATCAAAGTTAAAAGCTCAAACTCAGAATATATTATTAAATACTAATCCGTTAAGCTACTTTCCGTTAAGCTGCATAAGTATGTATCTATACCTCTTCCCGATCAAATTAAAAAGTAAGGCACGCAAATACAAAATGCGACAAGCAAAAACTTTAAAATACGGCATGGAAAAATGAAAATAAATACGGCAAGCAATTTTAAAAATATGGCAAGCAATTTAAAAAGACAAGCGAACGGAATCTAAAAAAACTAAAAATGAATTATCATTTAAACAGAATATATTAAGAGAGAAGTTTCAACTAATTTCACTTGAGAACAGGACATTTGTCCCGTCCCGCCCCCCTCGATCAGGCTTTCTCACCTAGGGTGAAGGAGTTTGAAAGTTGGAACCTTATAGTCAACCCCAAAACATTACTAAATGCATGTCTTGTTATGTTGATTGCAAAAAAATAGTCCTTCTTTCGTAATGTTCTTGTTTTTAACTCTCAAAACCAAGCGATTAGAAGGGAAGTGTGTTTTGTTCAAATACTTATGACAAGTACTATATATATATATAT
>VCCN01006378.1:99255-110363 GCA_006491835.1 Architeuthis dux | reverse complement strand
AAAGAAAGTTAGGTAGTTTAATAAGAGGGTGGGAAGGGAGAGAGGCTGGTGGCTGCTATTGATACTATAAGATACTATCAAATATATGATTATTAGAAATCGTCGACCAAAACTGTCAACATAGATTTCTTCCTTTGTTAAGTGATTCTGGCTGGCTATCTATCTATTTACTCCTTATTATGTCTAGAAAAGAATTCCCCCCAAATAAGTTTATGCTAAATTGGTCCTTTAGTGTGTGTGTGGCAGCGTTCACACTTGACTTTTGAAAATTCGGATTTTTTTAGTGATCACCTGTCCAACAAAAAGGCGAGAGAAGTAGCTTATTCATTGATCACACCCTTTTTTCCAATTTATTTAATTGGTCACCCCCAACACGACATGCTTCCAAAAGACGTTGGACACGCGACGGTTTCTATTGACTAACCAGACTTGTTATTTTAATGCTTTAAAGATGCGCAGGAAAGGTCATCTGATGCCAAATTGGCGTTTCTTCTTGTATAATTCAAATTTCATTTCTTTAGATCCATGTTTAATATCACAAACGGACTTAATTGTTGAGTATTCGCATTGTGTCACCCAACATAAAAAAACGTTACATAAAAATCGAATGTGCAAACTGTTACTAATATTACATCTCCTCTTGCTCTTTATACAAGATTGGTAAAAGTCAACTTCGTTACAACTGCTGACACACAGCTTGATCAATTACCTTTTCAGTAAATATTCACTAAACTTAGTCTGGCATAGACCCACAATACTGAACACATTACTTTAGCGAATGGTCTTGTCCAGATATTTCTAAGTTTAGACAATCGCGTAAATTAGGGTGCTTGACGTAGAGCGATGGTTATTTTACTCAATCAAGACCAGGGTTGGCGAACCTATGGCACGCGAAAACATTTTATTGGCACGCGGGAGATATAATTCTTTGTTAGTGATTTAATTTTTTTATTTTTAAAAAATCGGCAACCTTTAATTCATCAGTCGTCACCCCAGTTATTGATTGTCTAAGCAGACTTCTTTAAGAATGCTTTCAAGCATTTCCTTCTCTTTCTTCATAAAATACTTTTGTAAAATAAAAATATAATAAAAATGATAATCTACCGCTCAAAAATTGCCATGGGTCTTTTTAGAAGATTTTCGCCAATGTGGGCACGCGCTCTCAAAAAGTGTTGCCACCTCTGCTCTAGACGAATACATTGGTGTAGTGTGTTCGATCCTGCTGTGGTTCCCTACTACTGTGGCCATGTGCCATACTAAGCTAAGCTTAGTAAATACCTAGTCACTTTGCACATGGAGTGATGGTTAGCAAGCTAGTCTTGCAGACCAATTTGATAGTCAAGTGGGCCTGAACCTGTGGTATACGAAGCTAAGCTTAGAACATACCCAAGAAATCGCGTCAGTTCTTGTTTATGATCTGCTGCTTTGGTTCAATGAATGTACATTGAATTGGACTTGTTACCGCCTACGATTAACATTTCTCAGTGTCATTGATATTTGTTGTGACTTGTTATCATCGCCACAAAGAAGTAAAATGATGTTTATATTTACGGTTTACTTTGATCTTAACAAACGAATTACCAGGTCTTATTTGGTTGATAAACGCCAGAGATTGACACAATAGCCTCAAATCCAAAGACTATTATTATAAATGATCCTAGTGGAAAGGTACAATTATTATGACTCATCTGGTCTGTTAGTTCCAATCATCATTTTAACATTTTATTGTACTCTAGTTATCTTCCTTTATTCTAGATACAAAAGCCAGTGGGACCGAGCATTTCTTACGCTTAGCCACACGAACGCGTGTGGGGCCCAACATTAAATCCGACCATGTGTATCATTTTCGGTTACAAAACAAATCAAATGTATTGGTCACTGAACTGCCCCATATCTCGGAAATTATTAAAGATAGAAGTATGTGGTTTTCACTATTCGATAACATGTGTTTTACATATTCATTTAGATTGAGAAAAAAAAACGATTCGACTTGGCCCGGCCTGTTCGTCACGCTTTTTGAAGCCAACCAACTAGAAAACTAATGAAGATAGCGACATGGGGGTTTCACCAATCGATAGTCTATTATTTTAAGATTCATCACGTTTGCGGCAAGTGTAGTTGTTTTTAGTAGTTGGGGAATTATGTTGTTGTTTTGTAATCCTTGTTTATACGGGTGTAAAATACGGTAGCAAAACACAGCATACAAACAACGTTATTTTACATCCGTTGGCAATGGGCTAAAAAGTGATTTTGGAGCCGATCCAGGAATGTTTTTCCTCCCCTTCAACATAGCTATATATCCAAACAACACAAATTCTGCAAAAGTTCTAAATGAATTTCAAATTTTCTGGTCTTTAGAAACACAATTGGGCAGTCGTATTGCACTTTGACAGTTAGCCGTCTAGATGCTAGAACCCCACGCGTTGGCCGTGATAACCAATGTTCGAATCCGGGTCACGGCTTGACTCTTGTTTAATTCTTTTTGTTTTTGCTATTGGGAGAGGTATAAGTTTTACTTCTGGCAACGAATATCTCCAAAAGTTCGCAATGAATTTCAATGATATTTTGTTGAAGGGTAGTCAATGGAATACGAAAGAAGTGATTAAATTTTGGAGCGGATCCATGAATTCTTCCTCCTCTTAACTTTATATTAAACAACACAAATTCTGCGAAAATTCCAAATGAATTTCAAATTTCTGGTCTTTAGAAACGAAATAAAGCAATTCTATTTCACAGTGGCAGTTTCCCGTAATCGTCTAAAGATCCAGTGACCCTACGCAGTGGCCATGATAACCATAGTTCGAATCCAGGTTATGCTTGACTCTCTTTTTTTTTGCTATATGCTTTTACTTACATCTGCCAACGAAGTTGAGAGAGGTATATGTATTCACCCGTGTCTTCCCGTTTGTCCAAGCGATATCTCCAGAAGTTCTCAATGAATTTCAGTTAAATTTTGTGGATGGGTGAGCAATGGGATACGAAAGAAGTGATTGAATTTCAGGGCGGATCCATGCACAGTAGAAATGTTCATCAAAACAGTGATTAACACAGTAACACAGCGTTCCCTATTCGTTCGCTGTGTACCTGTTACAGAGTTTGTTTTGATGGATGTTTCTACTGCAAAAATATGCTGCTGTACCGACCAACAATCCATGCTGACTAAACTCCAAGCAGTCTTATACTGTTAGATCATTAAAACGACACCTGTGAACTCAACCTGTAACGAAAGAAATAGCATTTTAAAAAGTCTCAGATGTTTCTGTCCAGCTCTTTGTGAAGTTACGACTATTCAATTTAGCGACAATATATATTTGGACTTTTCATTACGTTTTCCTCCTTATGGGGACAAGGCTCAAATATCCATAACAGAATGGTTTCCAAATTGCAAAATTGAGCCATTCGTACTATATCTTTTTCTGACTTTCATGCCATTTTTAACCCTTTATATGCTAGTCTCAACATCCATGAGGAAGATTCGGACAAATATTTTCTAATTGAACAAATGAAAAACTAAGGGTAATGCTCCTAGATCAGAATACTGCACGAGCATCACCTCTCCAAAAATAAAAATTAAAAAAACAAACAAATAAATAAAGGGAGAAAACATAACATTTGAATTTGAACATTTGTATAATGAACACGTTCATCATCATCATCATCATCATCATCATCATCATCATCATCATCATCAGCAGCAGCAGCAGCAGCAGCCTTTTAGCGTCCGTCGTTGGACATAGACCTTCCCCAAGATTCGCCATACTTCTTTATCATGGTTGTTGCGGAGCCAATACTTTCTTATACTCTAGTTCATCACGACATCTTATTTTTTGCCGGCCACAGTTTCGCATATGATCTCTGGGGACCAACGTTGTGGGTCGTGATGTCCAGCGGTTGTCTGACATTCTTGCAACATGACCAGCCCTAATCAACCTTTATTGGAATGCTTTTCAAAGTGTGATGAAAATGAAAAAAAGAATTTAACAACACTGCATGCCAATCTCCGAAATCAAATTCTCAAAATCTCACAAAATTGTCACCACATTCTCCAATGTTCAACTGTTTTCGCAATTTAAAGGAACCATAAAACAATATATCCAGGCACATTTGAAACAAATTTATGAAAAAAAACACCCGAAAATATTTCGGATCTACTGTATAGTTATTTAGTAAGCTTAGCTTAGTCTGACACAAGGCTACAGGTGTAGGGCTCACGGTAAGGATGGAACTCATGGCAATAATGTATTGCTCTATTCCCGTCGTGTCCCAATTAACTGGAATCTACTGTATGGTTATTTAGTAAGCTTAGTGTAGGGAACCTAGTGAGGATCGAACTCACGACAATAGCGAAATGGTAATGGTAATCACCCATATAGGTATTTACTAAGCTTAGCTTAATCTGGCACAAGGTCCTAGGTGTGGGGCACCCAGTGAGGATTGAATTCACTACAGTAGTTCCGTATTTGATGTTATGTGACCCACTTTTCACATGTGAAATGGAGTTGCTTTTGATTTCTCTTGTAAATTACACCATTATTTTCTCTTTAATAATCTCTTATATTCTGTGGGTCTTATATGCCATCAAATACAATAATGGTCCACGCCGAGCCCCACAATCTACTGAATACAGGTATACCTTGATTAGTGCGGTCAATTCAAACCCAAATTTCCTGTACTGTTTAAAACCGAACAGTTCATGGTCTTATTATAATTTAATGTGGTTTTTTTTCTCAGCTTATACTTAGTTACGTTAATTTGTAAAGCATTACCGCAACCGTACTACATCAAAAACCGCACTAATCAAAACCGCACTATTGAAAGGTATTCTTGTATATGAAGCGGGAAGGAAGTCAATGGTCCAGTGCATATATCTTTTTAAAGTTCAATATCCTCCATTGCTTCCTGCCCGCAAACAAACCTTTCCTATAAAGGAAATATTTGTTGCTCATAAAACCTGCCATTGATAGCCTGTACAGAAGTTTGATTCATTCGTTCATGAGGGCAGGTGAAAAGAAAAAGATATGTCTACATTCGCACCTGCACACATACATGACATGTGCGTACACTGATACATGCATAACACCTGTGTACACAGATGCATACATAACATGACATGTTCGTACACGGATACATACATAACACGTACGTACACAGATACATGAATAACATGTGCGTACACGGATACATACATGACATGTTCGTACACTGATACATACATAACACGTGTGTACACAGATAGATACATAACATGACATGTGCGTACACGGATACATACATGGCATGTGCATACATTGATACATACATAACACGTGTGTACACATACATAACATGACATGTGCGTACACGGATACATATGTAGCATCTGTACTTCTTCTTCTCTTTTCAAATCCTCAACGGTTTTTTTGGTCTGCTGACGGGAGCCGATCCTTCTACGGAGGGAAATTCATTTTCGGACAAAGAACTCTCCCACGTGTGTGGAGAGAAAAGACGACAAAATTCACGGATCTTCAAATATAAATCTGGGGTTTTATTTCCGCATATACATCTGGGCTGGTCTGCGGATTTCGTCGAGGTACGGACATTCTGTTGCATGTCGTTGTCTAAAAGAGTTGGTCACTTTCCAGGGCTGCTACTACTACGGATTCAAATTTCCCACTGGTCACTGCTTCTAACAGGCTTTCACCCCCACCCTGACAGGCGGGGACGCTGTCTAGGCCCTCGACCCCCAACTGCCTTCCGACCCCAACTCCCTCCCTTCTGTTTCTATCTAGCTTTTATACCTGCTGATGGTCATATGCTCCCCCCTCTTTTCAAATCTTCAACGGTTTTTTGGTAACCCGATCCTCTAGTTTGGTCACGTAGCAGTTTAACACAAATTCAACTCTGGCCAGCAACGGCTACCGGTAACATGATCTGGGTCTATTTCGTTACACATACATGACATAGGCGTACACGGATACATACATACATAACACGTGCGTACACGGATACATACATAACATGTGCATACACAGATACATTTCATACATTTAGTTATGACCTAAGGATTTCTCCCACCCGAAAATAGACAGTGGAATGAGGAGATTCCACTCCCACGCTTCGATGCCCCTCCCCCCTCCCAGCATTCCGAACCCTCCCCATTTACAACGGCCGAAACGTTGTGTTAAAAGAACGAACCGAGATGAGGACACCAGTCCGAAAAAATACATAAAGAAATTGTCTCTGTTGGTTACTCATCATTTTTGTTTCAATACCATTAAATCATTATTAATGTGATCAACAATTTAAAGAATTCGTTATGATGACTAGTGTAACGAAATGCACTCTGTATTTGTGTGTTCGCGCTTTTGGTGTACGTGACAAAAAGCCCATATCATATTACCGGGGCTAGGAATGTGTGTTAAACTTCGTACGTGACAAACTGGACATATCGTATTACCGATGGCCGTTAAAAGGGGCCCAGAATTGAAAATAGAAAGGAGTTGAGATCCGAAGCCGTTAGCAACAGGTCGCAAAATGAGGCCCCTGCCAGTCAGGGGTGAGGGAGGAGAGAGCCGGTTAGAAGCAGTTAGCAGTTTTAGATTTGAATCCGGCAGCGACAGATCAGAGGAGAGGTGGTTCGCTCTTTCACCCGGACGGGTGAAAGAAGGAGGAACAACTCTTGATTTTCTTAGTAGTAATTCAGAAAAGTGACCAACTCATTTAGAAAACTAAATGAAACAGAATGCCATACCTCGAAGTAACCGGCTAACCGGCCCAGAAAAGAATATATATCGACGGAAATAAAACCACAGATTTCCAAATTGAAGATCCTCGAGTTTTGCCGTCTTTTCTCTCCGCTCACGTGGGAGAGCCTTTTCTCCGAAATTAATTTCCCTCCACAGACCCGGAACGAGACATCATCATCATCTCTCTCTCATCATCTCTTTCTCTCTCGGTGTGAAGAAGTAGTACAACCGGCATTATACTACACTAGGTTGGTTGGGCGTATCTCTGTAGAGAGTGTTCTGAGAGTGTTCTGACGTTGTAAGTGCCGATGTAGAGGGTCGTCCTCTTGGTGATGTTCTTGGAGGTAGGTTTGGGTAGTCGACCATGGAGCTCACCACCCCTACGCAAAGCAAATGATGCGGCTGGGCCTTGATTTAATCCACTGACTCAGCAGGATCGGCCGTTTTGGAGAGAAAATGTGTTATTTTTAGGGAGTGAAACATGGGGAATGTTGGGTCATACTCTGACACGCTGACCCATGACTTATTGGCAGGGAGTTGTTACTTGGTGACCCGCCCCCCTCTCCAAGTAGCATGCGACAGGTTGTACTGGGTTACATGGTTCCAGTAGCAAGGAGTAGACCCTGACCTGACCTTGAATGATTTATAATGCTTTAATGTAGCCAGTAAAGCTCATTAGTCATGGACACCATAAAAAACATTCCGGAAATTGAGGACTTTAATTCGTCCTGAGAAAACCTGGATTTCATTGCGATTGGGGTCAAGAGGGTGCAGTCAATAGATATCAGAGGGATGAAAAGGGCATTAGTGTCTAAGCACCCCCTTGGATTTGTGGGTCTTGATTTAATCCGGATCTTCAAGAGGAGAAACTATTATATGTAATTGTCGCTTCATAACCTTTGTGTTTAAACAACTTAAATTATGGTGACAGTGAAGGCGACGTCATATACAGTTGTCTAGTAACAGTGCCACGTGCAAAGACCGACACACACACACGCACACACACACACACACACACACACATGCACACACGCACACACACGCATGATGTTAACAAGGTCTCATAGACCAATTTGCTGGTGTCATGAGTTCAATCCATATAGCTGCCCTCCTATTGTGGCCTTGTATCAGTGTAAGCTAAGCTTAATAAATATCAACATATGGATGCTTCACCGTGGAGTATTGGTTAGCCAGAGTGAAAATCTACGCAAAAATGCCCAGATTTGGTCAACAGAAAATGTGTTATTCTATGAATAACAATGCTGAAGAACACACTCAGTAAATTAAACGCAGGAAAGATAAAATTGTTAGGTTGGGGGGATTTATCTTAGCACCCCTATTCATTGGACGACCTAATAAAAATAGAATGAAAGTATTGGAGTGGCCAAAATGGAATGAAAGTATCGGATTGGCCAAAATAGAATGAAAGTATTGGATTGGCCAAAATGGAATGAAAGTATTGGAGTGGCCAAAATAGAATGAAAGTATTGGAGTGGCCAAAATGGAATGAAAGTATTGGATTGGCCAAAATGGAATGAAAGTATCGGATTGGCCAAAATAGAATGAACGTATTGGATTGGCCAAAATGGAATGAAAGTATTGGATTGGCCAAAATCGAATGAAAGTATTGGAGTGGACAAAATAGAATGAAAGTATTGGAGTGGCCAAAATGGAATGAAAGTATTGGATTGGCCAGAATGTTAATGTTAGATGCCATTAGGGACGTTTAATTTTAACTAACTTCATTCAATATCCGAGGAAGGCCTGACGGTAAACAGCAGAAATATTGATATAAAATAAAACACCGAAGACGAGGAAATTAGTCCACACTAATCTATGTAGAATATATATTAATTGCAGCAGAAACAGCAAAAAATATAATGTATTTTCTGCAGAGACAAAAGGGGATGAACTGGAAATCATAAAACAAGTCAATGCAGCATATTACCTCAGAAGGGGCACAGGAGTAAACATGAGTGGTTGGGAGCGGTCATCAACTTGGAATTATAAAAATACTTTGGCCAAAATGTTCGTTTTGTTTTTGTCATTAGGATGTATTTGAGGCGTTTAGGTTTTGATTGTGTTAGGTTGATAGATTTAATTTCAACTAGCTTCATTCAAAAAGATCGCTTTTGATTGTATTGTGCGCTTTTCTCGGTATGTATGTATTAATGAACACATAAGTATATCTTTTAGCTTATTAGTATGATCATACATAAACTAGTATTACGTGTTGAACATAACTATTGGTGGAAAGATCGCCGGACTGCATAAAGGCATTCACTAAGTTTAATCTGGGGCAATGTCAGATCATGGTAAGAAAGAGGACTGTATTGTATCAATCTTCCAAGTATGAAGGGTCTGTCTGCCTGGAAAATCAGCATTCGAAATCCTCGTTTTTATCTGGACTCGAACACCGATCATTGGCGACGGCTTGAAATAACCAACTACCTCCGTCACCAAGCTTAGTTTAGTCTGGTATGCGACCCCATTGTCAGGAAGATTGTGTTGCGCCAATCTTCCATCTTGCCTTGACAATTAGTAACTTTTTTTTCTTAGGTTCAAACAACTATCACCAGCGATACCACAGACAGACACACACACACGGACACACACGCACACACACACATACACGTACAAACAGGCTCAATCACACACACACACACGCTTCTGTGATTCGCTGTCATGTATTATGTGTATTGGATATTGTTAGTACACTGTTTGGTTGGCAAATATAATTCGACCCTGTTAATAGATACAAAACTACTCGACTATTTCCACGCCCACTATAACCTGAGTAGCAATTTTGGCTGTACTAGTAGTGGTAGTAATAGTAGTTAAGTTATGGTAGGGGGAGGGGAAGAAAGAAGTAAAGAGGAAAATCCCTGGGTGTTGTGGTGGATATCATCATTGACGCATGTTAAGCTCCACTGGTGAAAAGAGAATTTCTTTTTGTTTAGTTTAGGTAGCTGTCGTTGTTGTTGTTGGGTAGGTACTCTGATTAATTATTAGTGTACGCGGGGGTCACAGTCATTAGGTGGTCGGTCAGGATGTCAAGCTTTACTCCCTTGTCGCTAACAACGGGGTAAGTATCTTCATTTTCTACTTTTAAAATTGTTTGCTCGCTAATATTTCTTACATCATTCCTTCTTTCGAGCCTTCCTGAGTGTTCGTTCTGAATCTATCTATCTATCTATCTATCTATCTATCTATCTATCTATCTATCTATCTATCTATCTCAGTCTGATCAGATCTACATATCTCTCTGTCTCTGTTCATGTGTCTGTATGTATCTATCTATCTATCTATCTATCTATCTATCTATCTATCTATCTATCTATCTCAGACTTTATGTCAATCTACCTATCTATTTATCGATCTATCTCAATCTGTTCAGATCTACATATCTCTCTGTCTCTGTTCATATGTATCTATCTATCTATCTATCTCAGACTTTATGTCAATTTACCTATCTATCTATCGATCTATCTATCTCAATCTGATAAAATCTACATATCTCTCTATCTCTGTTCATATGTATGTATGTATGTATGTATGTATGTATGTATATATCTATCTATCTATCTATCTATCTATCTATCTATCTATCTATCTCAGACTTCATGTCAATCTACAGTCGTGGCCAAAAGTTTAGCATCTCCCATAAAAAACAGCATTTTTACAATTATCCTTCAAAATTTATATTTTAATCATTTTTAACATACTTTAGTACTCAGTAATGAGTCCCATTTTTACAATAATGATTTGAATGCGTCTGGGCATTGAGTCAATAAGCTTTACACAGTAATCATCTGAAATCTCAAAACTCCATACATTCTTCAAATGATGATGGGTTGTTGAGTATGGAGGCAAGTAATGTTCAGCGATGAAAGCTGTATATAACAATTTAGCAACTACAATTCTAAAGTAAGGCGTCCCGTGAATACACGATATGAATCTCGTTACACAACATCAAGTGGGAAGCACCCACCTTCATTAATAGTTTGGAGTGACAATAACTGAATGCCAGAACAAGTTTATGGCTCATGCCAAGAGGAACCACCATCAATGGGGAAATTATTTGCAGGTGTTAAAGGAAAATGTTCCTCATTTTATGGAAATACGTGAGACTGCCATACTACAACAAGATTGTGCCCCAGTCATCGTACTAAGGGAGTGAAAGAATAGATTTCTACTCAGCCATTCCAACTGCTTGGGGGATGGCCTGGCAATAGCCCTGACTTGAACTGCATTGAAAATTGTTGGACTATTCTGAAAACCAAAGTATCCATCAAAAAGCCATCATCATTTGAAGAATTAAAAGTGTTGAAGAATGTGTGTATTTCTGAGATTTCAGATGATTACTGCGCAAAGCTTATTGAC
>VCCN01006377.1:0-31118 GCA_006491835.1 Architeuthis dux | reverse complement strand
ATGCTGAATACTTAGCTTCGTGTTTTGGGCTGTAACATTTTATGCCCAACAGATACAATGAATTCTCCATGAATTAAATCCACAAGTTTGCCTATAAAGTATACTTGAAATTTTCTTGTAAAATCATGAAATGTCTATGAAATGTCTATAAATTAAATAGATTTTTGAATTCCTCATGTCTGAAAATCATGATTTAGCATTTTAAAGTATTCAGATATGTCAATTGGGAACCGATTTATGAAATTCTGTCTTTTTTGGCGTGTGCTGGAGGCCATTTTGTTTTATGCAAATGTGGTAGTTCTTCCCAACTTTTTTCTTGGGAACATCTTTTTTCTGAAAGAGGACATTTTGGTACCCTAAATGTAGAAGGGGGGGGGCATGGGAGGCCCTGCTGGCCCCCGGCCGATTCCTGATTCGTTTCTATTACAAATCAACCATTGCATTGTCTTGGGTTACTGTTTTCCAGTGTCCAATGCAACAGATTTCTGATTCATTACCATATAATAATCTGAAGATGATAACAAAAATAGATTTTATTTCATCTAAATTTTAGTGTCATTAGTATAATGTTTATATAAATATATCTGTATTAAAAAACATGCCGAGGAAGCTCCCAGCAATCCCTGTTCCGTTTCCGGTCCCAAAAGCGGGAGCCAGAAGTGGGAACAGGGAAGGGTCACTTCTTACCAGGCTAATCAACCCTATCACACGTGTTATCTTGTTCTGCCTTCTTTTCTTAACACGCTTAAACAGATTACAAATCAAAACGCATTCTAATTTCACACAGCTACTACAAGAAGAACAACAAGAACACAACAATTAGTAAGTTGAAAAATTGGTAAAATATATGAGATAAAGATTATTTGTGTACACCTTATAAAACGGGAGATATTATTGAATCAAAATAACGTAAATATTTACTACACATCAACTACTGATTGGATTTTAATAAAATTTTCAATACTTATCGAATAAAGGATGAAATTTTTTTTTAAATCAGTTTAAAAATCCCTTAAAAATTTGATGATTTCATTGATTTATTTTCAATTGATTAGTCCAATCTTTTTACATTATTAAGTCCATGGACATATAAATTCTGCTTCTGTTTTTGAAAAAAGCTATTGCTATTTTCTGTAAAAACTTCTTTTTTTTTAAAAACTGAAAAAAAAAAAACTACTGCTCTAATTGCCATTATTTTTCATTCATTTGGTAAAATATGATTTATCGCTATTTTCCGTAAAAAGAGAAATAATATTAGTATTAAAATCTTTTTTAGAGATAATTTTTAATTTTTTACTGCTTTTAAAAATTCAATTTTTACTCTGTTTCTGGTGCAATTGGTTCAATTCTGTTCTCAGGTGCTGTACTGAAAGGGTAAGCAAATCTATGTAAAAAAAAAAATGAAACTGAAACAATCTCAATTTTTTTTATTAATTTTTTTGTTGTGATTTAATTGGCCAATATTTTTCTACGGATGGACATAAACGTAAATTTTCTATGAAAAGAAGACACACCTGCTGTAATAATCTCAGTCAGCCATCTGCTGCTGATGATTTTACGGACTTCCGTAAGAGCTTCTTATGCGCTAATTGGTTGTCAACAGGTGCATAACGCTGGCGGTAAATCGAAGGCGCCGGCAGATATTTGACACCCCCACCCCCCAACGTGAAAAAAAGAGGTTTTTATGTAGTTTTTGAATGGAAATAGTAATTATTCTGTTAAGTATTGTTCAGTAATTATGAAATTAAGTATATCTATTTTTTTTAAAAACATTGGAAGAATTCTTTATTTTAAAAATTTTTTTAAATTTCAAACTTAAAATTTTTATTAAAATTTTCAAAAAGGTCAACAAAATGGCGGAAATTATAGTTGACTTTTAAGAGCACAATTCTACGTTGAATTTTTTTTTCCGGACACAAGAGTTTTTAAATTTCAATTTACATTTTAAAACTGGGTGTCCAAAGTGTGCAGAAATACCTAC
Source organism: Architeuthis dux (assembly GCA_006491835.1). Taxonomy (NCBI): domain Eukaryota; kingdom Metazoa; phylum Mollusca; class Cephalopoda; order Oegopsida; family Architeuthidae; genus Architeuthis; species Architeuthis dux. The sequence continues at coordinate 29,137 of VCCN01006377.1, read as the reverse complement.
CAAATTGTCAGTTCAGTACTCATCTATTTCGGTATATTTATCAAAATTTCTCAAGAAAAGACTCATTTAAGTCCATGAAATCCCATTTATATCTGATATGGTACAATGTGACTAAACTTTGGTTTTTAATTGGGAACTAATGTTATAAATAAAACAGCAAGCATCATGTTTGGAGGTAGAAAGGAAATTAGTAAGAATAAAGAAAATTGAAAAATTAATCCCAAGATAACACTGCCTATTTGTTCATAAAAAGACACTTAATATTCAGGAAGTTGGCAAAAATATGTGAATAAAATGTAATTAAAGAGTATTCAAGTAAAATTCTATGACAAATATTTTTCAACCAATAACAAATGATTAGGAGATGTTATTGAGATAGCCGCTACTTTAATTAACCACTTGTAAATATAGCATTAAACTGTTTATTTGAATTTTTTTCTCTAAAATTCTTTCTGACTGCATGTTTCCTAAATGTCCCAACAAACAAATGCTTCAACTGAGTGCTGATGTTTTGGTTAATATCCCTGGCACTCCTCAATCACTCTGGACTTGTATTTGGCTCCACTATTAACACACCCACAATTGTGAATGACCAGTTACCTGCTATAGAATCTTCTACTACTAGTAATATGGTGAGAATGAAGAGAGCACTGAGGTTTAATGTCAGGACTTTGCTGATGAAGATTTGTTGCTGGTGACCAGATTTACTATAGAAGACAAAACTTCAAAGGATGGCGTGGTCCAGCTAAAGTGTTGGGCAGAGAAGGTCAATTTGCATTAATTAGGCATGGAGAAGCATTCTACAGGATGCATCCATGTTAAATAATGAAGGTGCATAAGACCAAAAAGGAAACATTTACAGAACCCGAAAAAAGTGTGAGAGATACAACTATAGAGAAGGAAGATCTATCCAATGAGGAAAATGAAGTCCTGAATCAGGTAGAAGTTGGAGAAACTGAAATACATAGTGAAGAAATTGGTTAAGGAATTACGGTTAAAAGATAGGACAGAAAAACCAGGCAGGAATCAAATTGTGAATTTAAAATGAATGAAAGTGAGGAGTGGAAAAGAGGAAAAGTTATGACCACACAGCCAAAGTCAACAGGAAAATACAGTCATTGGATGAATATAATACCAGAAGAGGAGAATGAAGATCCTATCTGTATTAACTGGAATCATGTTGATCAGTGGAGAGAGATACCTCAAGAAGCTGAACAGGAACACATAGTTTTGCTCACTGCTGAGCAGGAATGAGCAAAAGATGTAATAGATGCTAAGCATCAAGAAATGCAAAAGATGTAATAGATGCTAAGCATCAAGAAATACAAAATATGAAGAGTTATGAGGTATATGAATGTGTTCCCTACACGGGTCAGAAAATTGTATCAACAAGATGGGTGATTACTGAAAAATAAGAAGATAATAAAGGCCTGCCTTGTTGCACAAGGCTATGAAGAAGATTCAAGTGATCTAAAGACTCCCCAACAGGCAGCCGTGAAGCTATGCGGTTAGTAATGTTAACTGCATTAGTTATGAGTTGGCAAGTGCAGACCCTTGATTTCATCTTTTTTTGCAGGGTGATATTCTGAAGAGAGTTTTTGCAGGGTGATATTCTGAAGAGTGTTTCTTAAGCCACCTTCTGATATATCTCCAAAATTGCAGGTGTGGAAGCTGAAGCATCTATGGGTTGAATGATGCACCAGTCATTGTACAAGAGAGTCACTCAAGTATTGTTTGAGCTGAGAGTAGTGAGTGTTTTTGACAATGCATTATTTCTTTGGCATGATGCAAATGGGAACTTGATTGGTATTCTGATGATGCATGTGGATGATTTTGTTTTCTATGGAAACAAATTGTTTGAGAAAGATGTGATTACAGTAGTGAAAGAGAAATTTTAGGATTGAATGCTAATCAATACAAGAATAGAATTACTGTAGATCAAGATTTATACATATCATTCATATCTCCAATAGAAATAAAGAAAGGAAGGTCACTGAGGAAAAATGAGGGGTTAAGTGTAGATGGAAGTGTGAGTTAAAAAGACTTGCAGGTCAGATGATGTGGGTATTGACTCAGACTCACCCAGATATATATTTTGATGTATCTAGAATGAGCAACACTGGGAAGTATCCTAAAGGGAAGATCCTGTTTGAGGCTAATAAAGCCTTATCAAAGCTGAAATCCAAGAAGGGTTCCATATCTTTTCCAAAGTTGGGAAGGCCTTCAGATTTGAACATTATCAGCTATTCTGATGCTTCTTATGCCAGCTTGGAAGATGGATCATTACAAGGTGGTTTTGTCGTCTTTGTTGGAGGTAGTATGGACACTCTGTCCATACTACCACCAACAAAGACAACAAAACCAACCAAAACCAAAGGAGCTCCCATGTGTTGATCAAAAAAACTGGATTGAGTAACAAAGAGTGGATTGGTTTCAGAGACTCTTGCACTCTGTGAAGCAGCTGATGCTGGTGTCTTAGTAGCAGCTATGATACAGGAGGTATTCCAACTACCTAGATTACCAGAAGTACTCTGCAAAACTGATAACTCATCACTTGTAGAGACTTTGAATTCGCCTAATCTTGTAAGTGATCAACATCTGAGGATTGATGTGGCAAGAAATCCAAATAGAATGGATCAGGGTCATAACCAGGTCTCAGACTGTCTGACAAAGAATCTCAAAGGAAGCTCCTGCCTAAGAGACTTGCTGCATCAGTGATTACTAAAAATCTCAGATGAGAACACTAGCAATGTTGAATTTTTGGTTATCTCCCTTTGCACTCTTATTGATGCTGAGTTGTGGCCCTTTTGTTTTGAGGAACTATAAATGCGGTGACCATTTTGGAGACTGGTTCTTCTATGTTATTGTCTTATAAAGACTAGTGAACAAATACTTATTTACACAATGCACACTCAAGGACACAGTTATAAATTGTAACTCCACAGGGACACAGGTGTACATGGGCATTTCTTCTCCGAGAGAGTTGTCTCAGCCTGGAATGGTTTATCAGAGTCTGCAGTCTCTGCTGAAACAGTAGCTCAGTTAAGCAGAGACTGCAGAAAGATGGGTGGTGAACCAAACCGACCCTATGCCTATACATTCTCATATTAATATGGAATCCCTTATCTTTAGCATTTAAAAAGCCTTGAGTAATCTGAAGGCTAACTCACACATGACTGAAATGAACTGGAGCCAAATGCTGGACAGTCTCAATACTCCATCAAGGGGTAACTACTGGCCAGATAAGCGAGAAAGTGTTAAAGTTTCAACTACAATAATGCCTCCTATTATAGTCATTTACATTCCTTTTTAATAAAATGAAACAACTGTAAGATTGGAAGGGAATAAAATTAAGGAATGGTGAGTGTGAACGAATTCCCTATTTAAAATGTAACAGCTAAATAGTAGGTAGCAGCAGTAGCAGTTCTCACTGTAGAAGAAGGAAAGGCAACAATGAGGAAGGCAGCAAAGAGTCAGGTGAATGGCGGAGTGACGTCATTACGTGGTTTGAACATGCTGGAAATGACATAAGTGAATGACGCGCCCAAAATACGAAGAAAGGCGGCCATTTTGAAAAGGTTAATTTAGCACATGGTCGAAAGACACAAAGAGAAAATATCCAATTCGGATAAGAAAGACAAAACGTAAAACTACAAATTAATGTAACATTTAATAAAAGGTATATATATGGAGAACGAGGTAAAAAAGAGAACACTAGCAATGTTGAAGTTTTGGTTAAGAAAGATTGTATGAATAAAGCATTAAGAATAAAGAGGTTATTCTGTCACTTGTAGTTTTTTATGTACCGAAAGTGTTTTGTCTTGATACAGAGTGGGTTATAGTTGAACCCAAAATATATGGTTATAATCGAACCTAGATAATTTGCAACCAAGGCAAGAAAATCAGTTTAGGAAAAATGTAAGTGTAGAAAGAAGATTTTCTTATGAGGAAGAATATTCTGAGGCATTCAGCCTCTAGTCTGATGTGTCGAAACTATAAAAGTGATCTCTGGCCTTTAATTCTGATCTGGGCAAAAAGAAATGTAGAAGGAGTTGACCAAAGAGGAGAGTTACTGGTTTAAGAAACCAGGATAGCATTCTAAGAAATGTGCCAAGGTGAAAATAAAGGAAGAGATTTACATGTCAATGATGACACGAGCCCTGGGTGTTAAAACGCCAGGAGCTAAATGAGCAAAGAGACAGGGTTACGCAGTGTCTTATAGGGAGCTGCTGATGTCATGAAAAAAGGGGCATATGTTTTGTATTTCATAGCATGAAATGTGAAATAAGTTAATAAATTTTCTTTTCAGGGGGGAAAAAAAGAAATGGAAAAGAAAATAAGGAAAGAGGAAAAAAAAAAAAGAAAAAAGGAAGGAAAAAAGGAAAAGAAAAGGAGAAAAGGAAAAGAGAAAAGGAAAAGAAAGGAGAAAAAGGAAAGGAAAAGAAAAAGGAAAGAGAAAGAAAAGGAAAAGAAAAGATGAAAAGGAAAAGGAAAGAAAAGGTGAAAAGGAAAAGGAAAGGGAAAAAAAGGAGGAAAAGGAAAAGAAAAGGAAAAGGAGGAAAGGAAAGAAAAGGAGAAAAGGAAAAGGAGAAAAGGAAAGAAAAGGAGAAAAGGAAAGAAAAGGAGAAAAGGAAAAGAAACGGAGAAAAGGAAAAGAAACGGAGAAAAGGAAAAGAAACGGAGAAAAGGAAAGAAAAGGAGAAAAGGAAAGAAAAGGAGAAAAGGAAAAGGAGAAAAGGAAAGGAAAGGAATGAAAAGGAAAAGAAAAAGAAAAAGGAAAGAAAAGGAAAAAGAAAAGGAAAGAAGGAAAAGGGAAAGAAAAGGGGGAAGAAAGAAGGAAAAGGGGGAAGAAAGAAGGAAAAGAGAAAGAAAAGGGGAAAAGGGGGAAGAAAGAAGGAAAAGAAAAGGGGGAAGAAAGAAGGAAAAGAGAAAGAAAAGGGGGAAGAAAGAAGGAAAAGGGGGAAGAAAGGAGGAAAAGGGGGAAGAAAGGAGGAAAAGGGGGAAGAAAGGAAAAGGGGGAAGAAAGAAGGAAAAGAGAAAGAAAAGGGGGAAGAAAGGAGGAAAAGAGAAAGAAAAGGGGGAAGAAAGGAGGAAAAGGGGGAAGAAAGGAGGAAAGAAGGAAAAGGAAAATAAACCAACATATGATCAAAAGATTGCAAAGACAGTGAATGTAACAGTTCTGGATATGATTGAATTAATGAAAAGTATCATAACAGAATATGGTCCGCAGATTAGATTATAATCAAAATAAGAAGACTAATGACAAGTTCAACAACGGGTTAGGGAGGGGAAAAACAAAAACTGGTACAATCTATTAAGAAAGGAAAATTTGAATGTTGAAAACAACTCATCTCAGACTCTCACACAAACACATTATCCAATTTTGTATAAATAAATAAGATAGCAATTTATTTTACTTACTTAGAAGAAATTCTATATTGTTTTCTTTTACTTGGACTTGTTTAAAAAATAAAAAAAAACATCTAAAAATCACCCTAATGGGAAAAAAGAAACTTGATGCACTGCTGTTGCTTTTAAAAGGGTCCAATTTCGGGTTTCCCTAATAAAAGATAGATTTCCACTTCAGAAAAAAAAAAAAAAAGAGAGCGAGTGAAAGATAGTAAAATTATTCAAGTGAACTATCTGAGTGAGCCATCCTCATATCACACACAATTAGCTTGTAAAGGGGGCTGGGGCAAAGACTCACAGATTACTGCATGTATGAGTGTGGTGAAATGGTTTATATGAATTTATGTAAATACTTTTTAAATATATAATTCAGTTGACATTTATTTTTAAGCTCTTAAACTTCTAAGTTGCATTTTTCGTTTCATTTATAATAAAAGTCCATTATTACTCTTAATAGAAAATGCTGTTGCCCTTCTCTTGCCAAATATGTTACAATGCTTAGAAAGAATTGATTCTCACTTGTAACTAGACTGGGTGCATTTCCTGAAGGATCAGCAGTTTGATTGCACCACTGCAGCAGTTTGTTCATTCAAAGAATGTGGGATTGTTTGGTAAGAGCACTATATATTCTAGTAATCTATTCAATAGTCCTACAACTCTACTGCTAAATAAGAATTTTCTGATATTCAATCTATTTCTACAGTATATTTATGTCCTCTTAATCCATTGTAATTCCTTTTAGTAAAAAATACATTACCATTGACTAATTCTAAACCACGCATTATTATAAACATTTCTTTTAAATTGTTGGGGGGGGTCAAAAAATAATTTTGGGGAAAAGTCAAAAAGGAATTTGATTGGGGAGGGGGGATTACCTTCTCTCGTTAACAATAAACATTCTCTCGCTTTATCCCCCTCTCTCATAAACAATAAATATCTCTCAATCAAAAAATTTCTGATGGATAATTTTATGTTCGATAGACGCGGGTTTGATCCCCTGCACAGAGTTTGTTTCTTTATTCACATTTACGATTTAGGCTGCACGTTTAGCGGGCACTCACACTGGCACCGGGCAAATATAAATTCTCAACTAATAAATGTCATTATAATTATCATAATTATCTATTTATCTATCTATATCTATATCTATATATATATGTGTATATATACACACACACACACAAACACAAACACAAACATGTACAAAAGAAATTATAACAACATCTTTCAGCTCAAAGTAACAATTCTATTTATTCACATTTAATGAATACTATTAAATCGCATTCTTACTTATTTCTCTTTTTATCAAATCATCACAGGTTTAATGTTTGCCTACAAGTGAAAGAAAGAGTGAATCAAACTTCTCACACCTCCTGCTAGAATTATCAGTCGAATGGTACCCTAACGAGAAGGTGACTGGCCATAGACTCACAGGCCCTAAAGTCACGGCCCTAAGGTCACAATGTAGCCCTGTGATTTATTTCTATTTATTTACCATTTTGTTTTGCTTTAAAAAGCGAAATACTCGTTCAATACAGTTGAATAAAGCCTATGATTTTTTTTAATGAAATAAGTAAAATTTTAATCTAATTTATACTAATTAAGTAATGTAGTATTTTTTGGGAAATTTGAATGAAAAAAGTTTGTTTTGTGATTTATTTTGTTTTGCTCTAAAAGCGAGATACTCCTTCGATAAAGTTGAATCATGAAACTAGCTTACCACACAAGTATAAAAATTTATAAAATACTCACACCTAAAATGCCAACCCCTATTACATCTGTTATAGAGCTTATATTGATGTAATTAGGACTATTATTAAATATATCTGACTCCATGTGAAATGGAAAAATTAATGGTATAAACAATAACAAGCAGTAAGCTGGGTGTAGCAGCACTACTTATAATGGTAATAGCCTTAAGGGTCAGACTGCCGTAAGTAAGCTAGAGTGCTGATGATACTAGAGAGGAAGAAAGAGATCTTTCTTTAACTGTTCCTGCAGTAAAAGGAATGAAATGCATGGGTTGCAAGGAAAGGTTGCAAGATGCACATGGTAATAATGCAATGAGAATAAAGAATACAAATACTTTGTAACATAATAAAAGTGTATTTATTAAAGAAGGTATAACAATAAGGAAGTTCACATCTGTAGAGAATGAAGGAGAAATGCTTGTAAAGAGTTTGGTTTACTACTTAATAAGTGCTAAAGAGTCCTTCATTGTTAGAGTGTGTGTATGTATGTGTACATACGTAAATGAGGATGAGAGGTAAAATGTGTAATCGTCATGAATTTGTCAGGCAACAAATCAAACTGAACAAAGAATGAAAAATAGTCCGTCTTCTTATAGGAAGAGGTGAGTGGTGGATGAGAGGCTGGTCAAAAGAATGGATATCATCAAAGTTCCAAGGTAAGATGTAAGGTGACAAGATACAAAGGTTTTTCTAGACTTGTTGTCTACAAAGGGTATCATGTTTCGAGTCATGTGCCGAATTTCCATGTTCTGAAAAGTTGGTTACCTAAAAGCTCTGGTGGACAGATAAGTTTGGTTCTCAGAATAATGAAACTTGGGTGTTCTTAAGGAAAATTTGTGTGTCAAGTAGTTTCACTTGATGACCTGAGTGTGTGAGTGTAAAAATACATATGTGTCCGTTACACATCTGTAAGATATATCTTCAGTTGGCAATTTGTGTGATATATATATATATTTGTAATCGCCAACTCATTTATTTATTAAATGTTACACATTCCACTTAAAAGATTATTCATTAGTATATTAAATAAATTAAAATATCTTCAAAGCAATTGTACAAAGTATACTTTGTGGTAATTACTTATGTTATTAAGAATATTACTCATTTACTAGTATAAATTAAGGCAGACCCTAAAATAGTAAAAGAAATTATGGGCTGGGTACAGGCTGGCCCTATAGAAAAAATACGAGCTGGGTACAGGTGGGTACAGGCCGCAAAATGTCGGCCCATACAGGTTTCTAATGTAAGCGCAATACGTGGCATAAAGCCGCAACAATTAGCATTGGAATGGTGTTGATATCTCGAAAACTATAGGAGAAGCAGCAACAAAATGACAGGAATAATCCTATGTCACAATCTTATGTCACGCTAAGGGATGCAACTGATGTAATAAAACAGAATTTCATTCATGTTCAAATGATGTAATAAACATGCTGAATTTAAATAATAGAAAAATAGAAAAAGTAAGAAAAATAGAACAAAAAATAATAAAATCCGTTTGTGGTCAACAGAACTAAATTCTCTAAGGTTACAGCAATTGAAATTGATTTGAAATCTAACCAATCAATATTTTAAGAATAAATTTTAAATTAAGAAATTAAACAGCATTGTCACCTTTCATAGTGTTAGAAGTTAATAGCCTGTGCTTATTTTAGCCAATCTAGATCTTACACAAGTTTCTATGTACTTATATATCGTTTTGACCAATAATTTTCAGTTGGTGGGATGCACTATCACTTTTATGAATTACAGTTAATATTTTACTATTAAATACAAATTGCAAAGTCTTTAGGTAAAATATTTATCAATGGTTTAACCCAATGTTTTTAAACATTTTCTATAATTAATAAAATAGCTGTCAGGGGTATACTAGTAAATATTAATAATTTAATTATAATTCACCAAAACTGTCTGTCCATCCGTCTGTATGTCCATATGTACTCATCTACAAAAAAGACTGAAGTGACGCACCAGCTGGCTCTGGGAAAGCCATACGTCAAACCCAACATTACCATCAACGGGAAACGACTGAATGAGGTGGACACAGTTCACATACCTTGGCTGCGCAGTGCTAAGTCAAAACAACCAAGACAAAACGGCCAACATGCAAAATAGTCCTAAGTTAAAAGGTCCAAAAGGACATTTGGTCCAATGCAAAAAGGTCACACACACATACAAACACACACATACAAATACACACATACAAGCTATGTAGATGGATGTGTTTGGTCTATGTTATAGGGTCTATATCTACCTAACTGAACTAAACAGGTTCTCCTTGATTAACGTGATTAATTAATCCCCAGATGGTACCACACATATCAAAGCCGCTTTAATTAAATACAACAATCAATGGTAAAAATTACAATTGATCCATGATCAATTATTAGCGACTCAACATATTTAAGTGTAAAGTAGGGAATATGATACTCTTGTAAAGAAAATAAAAACAAATGTGAGATAAATGTTTATTAAAAACATTTAAGTAGTTTTAGCAACATTTACTTTCACATAAAAAATTATCAAGGGTTATTTGAAAAGTTTTAGCTTTCTTCTTTTCAGCATAGATTCTGTGATAACAAGTACTCTGATACTCTTGATGCTTCGATTGCCATCTAGATCCATATCCATTAGTTGTTGTTTAATAGACTCTGAATTATGAAACAATCTTACTTTTACTTTCGATACATTTAAATTATGTCAAGTTAATATCTAAAGTAATTACTTTCCTTTCAATTTTATAACTCTCAATTGTTGCATCACTCTTGTTCTTAAACATGGTTAAAAGGGCAAATATTTTTTAAGTAAGTAATGTTTAAACCCATAAGAACTCACTATGACACTGGTGTCACATACAATTTAATTGATCTACACAGTCTCTTATATAATATTATATTTTATACTTGATTTTAACTCATGAAGTGTTCTAAGTGACATCTACTGAACATTTTGGTGCAGTCATGTGACTGTGTGCCAATTTGCCTACCCAGAATCCCACATAATGTTCCTTCAAGTAGAAATGGGTCTGGGTTCTTATGGGTAAAACAATTGGCTTGTAGTATACAGTTGTATGTAACACACACATGCGTTCTCTGTGGTATAGTAGTACTAGTAATGTCTCAACGCGCAGAGAGAGAGAGTAGTGGGGATGATTGCAGCAGACATGGGAGAGGACCTTTTTGCATTGAACCTATACAAAAGCAATCAATGCCAAATGGTCCAATACAAAAATGTCCAATACAAAAAGGGCCAATTTATACATACATACATGCCTCATATTGACATGTGCACACACATCACACATGCACATACACACATATTTATGCACACATACCACACACATTACATACTCACATGTATACTTACACACATGCTACATATATATATATACACACCACACATTTGGTTAATGCAAGAGCCCAAAAACGGCCAATGTATACCTATATACACACATGCAACATACTAAAATGTACAGGTTAACACACACATGCAGCACAAGTGTATGTGAAATGTGTGCATATTTTTAGATAATATGTGTGAAATTGTACATTTGAGTATGTAGCTTGTGTTTATATATGTATTGGACGTTTTTGTAATGGTCGCTTGGTTCAATGCAAAAAGGGCCAATTTATACATATATACACTCTGCATGAACAAACATGTCACACATATACTGAATTTTTACCACTTGCATTTAGATTAGCATGCAATTTTGAAAGGTAGTCTATTCAGAAAAAAACACACTTTCCCCAACACCAGCCACAAAGATGCCAAAAGAATAACAGATTTTTTTTAAAAAGAAATTACTGCCTTTAAATTTCATATTATATAAAATAACACGTTTTCGAGATATAGGTTCAGGCATCAGACGTCCCCCCCCCCCAGAGGTCACATCACTAGCGTGAGGCCATAGGTCTAGTTCACCGGGTGAAACAAAGTGCTGAAATGTTTTAAGCAGACCCCAGCAAAGTTGAAAACCCGTTTTGTGAATTCTCAAAAGAAAAGCAGAATATCAAACAGCACATTAGTCAGACAACCTGAACTAGAAAGTCTCATTAGCTTGCACAGAATTATCATAACATTTGCATTATATATATATTTCTTTTTTGGTTGTAACAAAATAACAGCGTTTTGTTCATTGGAAATTTTGTTCATTGGAGATTTTGTTCATTGCATTGGACCGGTTGTTCATTGGACGTTTTGACCTGTAACTGGCAGCACACTTTCCTGAAACGTTGTCATGGTCGATGAGATGAATGCTAGATTCACCAAAGCGAGTATTCCCTTTGGTAGACTCCAAAATAACACGAGGAACAGGAGAGGCATCTACCTAGAAACAAAGATCAAGGTGTCCCGAGCTATAGTTGTCACTACACTGTTCTATGGTTTTGAAACGTGGACGGTCTACCAACGTCAACCACTTTAATACCACCTGCCTTAGAAAGCTTCTTTGCATAAAGTGGAGGACAAGATCCCAGACACTGAGGTCCTTACTCATGCTATCTTACCCAGCATCTATACCATCTTGATGCAGTGACAGCTTTGATGTGGTTCACATGCCAGACAACTAGCTCCCAAATAAACTATTGCATGGAGAGCTTCAACAAGGCAAGCACTCCCAAGGAGGCCCAAAAAAAAGCACTTCAAAGACACACTGAAAGCTTCATTAAAAGGCCTTCAGCATTAGCCTAGTCACATGGGAGCAGACAGCTCTGGACAGAGGTAGGTGGTGATCAGCTGTTCGCAGTGGTGCGGAAATCTGCAAAGCCAACAGGATTGCTACAGCTGAGCAATGCAGACAGGCCAGGAAAACCAGCACCAGCAGACCCTCAACTGCCACCACCATTCCCTGTCCAGACTGCCAGAGAACTTTCCGGGCATGGATTGGTCTGACCAGAATCTGACCCGACCCTAGGATGTCTAGATGAACAACATGTACTCGCCTACCTTTAAAACTACTCAACATAACCCCATGAAATTTTCTATGGGTACAGATGTGACTCCATGTTTTTAGAAAATTAGTCTTTGAAAGTTGTTACTTTCATATAATAGTCCTGGCACTGTAATAGAGCCCAATAGGAATTTTTGAATTATTTAATGAAACCAATTGGACATTGAAATCCATTGAGCACCTTTGGAGATATTGTGTGGACAGATATTTTGTGATTGCCAATAGTTAGCTAGGACATAGGGAAGATAACTGTGCAAGGATCCGCATAAAATTTCCGGATTTCTTTCATAGCCTATTGCCCACTGTTATACAAAATTTCATTGAAATTCATTTGGAACTTTTGGAGACAGACAGACAGAAAGAACAGCCAAGACTAAATAAAATACTCCAATCTGAAATTTTGATACTGATTTGTCTGTCTGTCCACACGATATATCCAAAAGATTTCAATGAAATTTTGTGTATGAGGCTACGAAAGGACATTTTGGAGTGAATCCATGCACAATTATCTCCCCTATGTCCTAGCTAACTGTCGATGTCCACACAATATCTCCAAAAGTTCTTAATAAATTTCAATTAAATTTTGTGGAAGAGTGGGCAAAAGATTACGAAAAGAGTGATTAAATTATTAAATGCTCTGAGGCATATGGTTTTGTAATCTTTCATTTAGCTAGAATTAATACGCATCTGCAGAATTAAATATTAGGATAAAGAAAATACCAAACTATCTTAAGCCTTTTAGCTTTAGCTGATGTCACTTCCTTCTGCTCTTTCGATAAATACAGCGGCCCTCCATCGTTTGTGGCTCATTTCCGGTTTACACTGGCGGTGCTGCCATGTGTTCACCATGGCCTGTGTTCCTTTCCACAGCTTAATTACCCCTTTGCCTACTAGTTTCTGTCTCTCACTTCACAGTGATAATCTGGTCACATGACCAGAATTAGTTTTTAGCTGCTCTAAAGGCTAATCTTGGCACAACCATTAAGGTCAATAGTCCAGTAGCTAAACACCATAAAACTCCCTACATGGCAAATAGTGTAGTGACTCCTTTTACCGACATAAGAGAGAATCCATTTTTTTTTTTCTCCCAGCAATCAAAACGTGTGCCTTCCTATCGCCTCAGCAAAACTTTGCGTACCTAATCCTGTTTTCAATAATACAGCATTGATCTTCCAGTAATCAAACGTTATTGAAAACTGAGCTTTTCAGTCCAGCTCCATCGACAGGTAACTCCTATGACAAAATCACATTCATTAAATCCCATGTTTTTATCTGTTATTCCTTCCTTGCTAGGTAGCGCCAAATAACTAGATCTCTATTCCAAATCCTATTTCGGTGCTAGCAACTATTTGGCCCCCATTTCCATTCTCACTTTTTTAGGACTAGCGAAATTAACCTATTCTCTCTTTTGTATCTCTCCCTACTAAACACGATCGTCCAATTGGTTTCATTAGTCAATTCAAAAATTCCTATGGGGCTCTATTACAGTGCCAGGATTATAAGAGGTACAACTGAAATATTATAACCCAGGTTTTTATTTTTCCTCTCTGTTCTCTTCTTTAATTCTCTCAACATTATCACATCACAATTATACCTTTCCCCAATCCATTGTACAGAACTACTACTACTAAAATGCAAATGTTGGTCACCAAGAAAGCCAACCTTGTTACAACCGAGCAACGATAACAGTAGGGTGCTTATGGGCAGTATATGCGGCAATAATAAGTGAAAAATGGCTAACATCATCTCATTTATTGCATAAAAACTAAGTCAGATTTGAACAAATAAATAAAAACATTCTGTAGTGTTTTTTTATCAAATAATACCACCAAAATAACTCCAATTACAAAGTATACCAAATTTCAGTATTTAAAAACAAAATATTTACATCAATGACATAACGCTAAGACACAAATTCACAATATACAAAACAAGTTTCCAGTACATATTTCTAATGATTTGACACCTTGTGAAAGAACTAAAAACATAAATAAATAAAATTATATATAAACAAAAGGTGCCAAAAAACAATCCAGAATGTCATAATCATATTATAAGAATCATGCAAAAGTAACAAAATTATGAAAGTTTCAGTCAATGAACCACAATATTGGAGATCAAAATAAGATGAGGAGACATTTGATCTGATACATATTTCCCCTATTTGATGGCCATCGTATTATTCTGTAAACATACATTAAACACACACCAGAAGGTATAACAATATAACCTTTTTTAAGGATATTTTGAAATATACAGAATTTTAATTTCAAGTATTTAATTTAAATATTATTAATATTTACATGTTTTATATCACATTTTTTAAATGTGTATTTAAAAATTAAATCAATAAAAAATGTTGGAGTAAAGAAAGGTTTATAAGAGTTATCTCCTATCAATTGGTTTTAATTATGAAAAAAAAAGGTGTCTTAATGTATTAAATTGAAAAAAATATATTTTATCTTGAATTGTATGACCGACAATAAAAAAGGAAACACGGTTATATAAAATTAAGGACGTTTTCACTGTAAAATTGAAACAATGACTAATTTACAATATCAACATTTATCTGGCCAGGGTCAATGACTTCAGATGACAGGCAATGAATAGACACCTGGAAAAACCCAAGTGAAAAGTCTGAATGTAGCAAGCTCCTGCAATTTGGAGAAGATAGACATGTGTATCCTATAACTGCATGTTGACCATCTCTATGGCAGTGTCAAATGCTGTTTCAGTATAATGAGGAAAGTGTTGTATGCCTTCTGAAGCTCCAGAAAGATATATTTTTGGTTGATCACAATACCAGTTTAATGACATTTCAATACTCTTTCCATGGCAAAGCTATATCACTAGTCCAGTTTCCAGATGACAGTTCAAGAGACATGGCTAGGAACCAAATAACTCTTAGACATGGGTCAGATGATTCTATACAGGTAAATCCTGTCTTAGCTGTACCAGAACCGAAAGTACCATCATCCCAGTTTTCTGTCAGCATATGAGATGGTGTCTTGACTAATCCAAGGGACCAGCAGATTGAGTGGCTTTGTGAGGTCAAAGTCTTGTTGGAAAAGGATACCCTTGAAGATGATGAATTTATTTCATGGGCAGCATTTCAAACCACAAAAAATCCACAATCTATCCCAGTGGGTACTTTGGCTCTATTGACCTTGCTCACACAGAGACAATGATGTTGCATGCTATGAATGTGTAATGGCCATCAAACATCTAAATCCAACACAAGCCCATGTGTTCTCCATATCAAAATATCTGCAAAGGAAGTATACAGAAACTCATGGTGAAGTTTGGTTATGAGGTGGTCTGCACATTGAAATGAATTTTGTAAAACTGCGTGGAGACTGGCTTACTGGTAGTGGGTGGACAACAGCCCTTGTTCGGGCAGAGGAGATGCCATTCTCAAGTGTTCTCATTGGACACGTTCCCACTATCATCAGGTCACTGCAGCAGCATTGAGCACTCTGTGTCAGATGGCATATGCAGCAGCATTGAGAACTCTGTGTCAGATGGCATATGCAGCATACATTGAAACCAATTCAGTGAGCATCCACAATTCAAGTACTGTTTCACTATGTATGAGCTTCACCTTCTCATACTTTGTCTTCTCCATCAGAACTGGTGACTTTAAGCTGTACGTCCAGGTTCTCCAGCAAATGGTTGTGAGGCTCTTTGCCTTGGATCACACCAACTATGCCAGGTGGTTGCCTGTGCATATATGTAACATGGTCAGAATAGAAATAGATCTGTCACTTTACAAGGAGTTTACTGAGGGTCATTTTGGTGTTCATAAATCATCCAATATGTTCAGTTCAACTGTCATATTTCAGGCCCACAAGCAGATGAATGAAGTATTCAAAGGGAGTGAAGGAGCTGTAGGCCTCTTTGAAAGTCCACATGCACTCTAGAGGTGGATGGACCAGAAGTAGTGAGAATGCTGAAAGAGTATGAGACTTTGTTCAGTGGTGATGACCCTCAAATCAAGGCAAAGTATCATGAAATGTCAGAAAACATTTTAGAAACCTGTAAAAGCTCTGCTGGCCACTTTCCAAGATATGGGGAACCCCTTTACAGTTGACAGCAAAGAGCTGTTTACCCTGGACACCAGGGCCTCATGGCAGATTCAACAACATGGGAGCTCTGCACAATTCAGGAAACAGGAACCAAGCAGTACAATCATCTACTGATGAGAGACTGAAAGATTCAAGCAAATATCTGAGTGATACAACAGTGAAAAATCAGTTCAAGATATTCAGGTTACCATCCTCCAGAGTGAGGAAGAAATCTCAAGCACAACACTGTTTTCAAGACATATCGTGTCAGATCCAAGCAGGAAACCTTGAAGAATTCTTATGTCATGAAAATCAGCCTTGCCAACTATCCATCTCAGATATGGGTCAGTTGAGACAAGGGAAGAAATCTGACCATGTGGAAATCCTTGAAAGAGATTTAGAGCAAGTACAGACTGCTCCAGAAGTTCAGATTAAGCTATATGATGGTGCGTCATTAGTCCACATGTTGTCACCTAAAGGCCAGAAAACCTTCAAGGATTAAGCTTGAGCTTGAATCAGGTGACAGAATTGATGCTTGAAACCTGGTGTGTGAGATCCATGGCCAATGAGTGAGATCTGTTAAGAGACACATCCTACCAGACACTCTATACCAGTGAACTGGGAAAACTTTCTCAGAGTTGATACAAACAAGGAAGAGCTCCTGGCCTCAAGAATTCAGGGTATGAACACAGGATTAAATAACCATCATTAGTACATTCAACGATGGAATTGTCTCCGCAAATGATGAAAACACACATGATGGGCTGTTCCCTGTGATTAGGAAGAAGCCAACACCAAGCTGATTTTTCACAAAGCTCATTGTAGACAGGAAGGATACAAGAAGTCCCTAATAAGAGCAGTTGACTGATATAATTGTCTTTGTAGTGACTTTCTTTGAAAGATTGAATTTGGAGGAGTTATGGACAGGTTTTGGAGTTAAAAAGAACTAGATACATCTCTGTCCATGGTATCTGTACTAAACTTGATAGTCTAAAAAGAAAAGCCTTACTGATGTTCCATGCACTATCAGGTTGTGATTTTATGTCATTCTTTCATGGAAAAGGGAAAAAAACAGCATGGGAAGCCTGAGAGTATGCTCCAGTTACAGATGCATTCCTAGCAATGTAAGTGAGGCTGTGCTGCATGAGAATGAAAGATTTGTTGTTGTCATGTACAGTAAAACATGTTCTTGAGTAGAGTGAATGGAGCTAGGAAAAAGCTATTTGGCCATGGATCGCATGTCATTGAAAATAGTCCACCAAATCAAGCTGTGTATCAAGTTAGATATGTATGGTACCAAAGTCTTATTGCCCAGCCAGTCATCCCTGGGCGTGGGTATACAGTGACTCAGTATTGCGACCACACTGGATCAACTTCCCTGAAGCATCAAAGTCCTGCGACAAACGAATTCAATGTGGCTGCAAAGTCGCATGCAGAGGCCACTGTAAGTGTAAAGATGTTAGAGTTCACTGAGCTTTGCCACTGCCAAGAAGCTTGCTGATATCTGAGGAAATGGATCATATATGAAAACATGTCAAGATGAAAATGCAAAGTTATGATAAAATAAAATATTTTGAACCAATGATTTGACCATGGACCATTTGTCTGATGACCTGTCTTGTTCTCTTATTGAATTCAGCATACTCTAAAATAGTTTACTTCCAAATTTGATGCTTTTGTAACAACTTGCATGATTTTTCTCTTACCTGCTAGACTAAGTAGATCAAAGGGAAGTAATTTCAAATAATACATCCTACTCTAATCCACCAAATGTGACAGCGTAACTCAGGAACCACACAGCACATGAAATTTTGTGTGAGCATGAAGTTTTTGAAAATTCAAAAAAACAAAAACATAATAGAGTGGGGTCTGTGTTTGCACTCACCCTGATAATAATGATCTGATTTTCATCTATCTAAATTAAAATATCCCTAAAAAAATAATTTTTTTTAAAAACAGTTTTGATCTCTTATTCCGCAGCAACTAACTGAAAATCCACCCTTCGTGTGGGTTTTCAGCTAGTAGTTTAAATTTACCAAATACAGGAAATCTTTCTTTAAAAACAAACATTTCTTGAGAGTACATAAAATTATGTATAGATAAAACCAACTAACTAGGGCATGCACTCATGCAAACCAAGTTTACCAAGAAGTTTATTCTGTTTTTTTGATAATGCTAGACTGCATCCACGGTATTCACCAGATATTGCGCCTTTATTCTTATCTTTACAGAATTCTCTGGAAGATAGCAAACGGCAACTAGAGCAGTTCTTTGCTGAGAAAGATAAAATGATATGGGAAGATGAATTACGAAGTTGCCTGAAAGATAACAGAAGATAGTGGAACAAAACAGTAAAAGATAAAGTTAATGTCAAAAATAAAAAACATTTGTCTCTTATCTCCTACTATAATTCATCAAATGCCTGTCTGTATGTGACAGCGTAACTCAGGAACCATAAAACATATCCCTATAAAATTTTCTGTAGGTACTAATGAGACCCCAGACATGTTTTTAGCATGTTAATTTTTGAAAATTTCAAAAATAATTATAGTGTTGGGTCTGCATAATTTCATCTATATAATACTAAAAGTCTGATTCTGTTTATATGTGACCTCTAAGTAGCTAAAGCATTGTAGCGAAAGGCAGTAAATTAAGGTACCCCTAAAATTTGCTAACATAAAGAAAGCAAAAAAAAAAGTCCAGGTGATTTGCAACTGAATAATAATAGTGAGAGGTCAGCATTCATGCCTACCCCGATAATAATCTGATTCCCAACCATCCTACTATCTATATACTAAAAGTTTGATTCTGTTTACTTGTATGCGTAAAAAAACTACACAGTTTTGATCTCTTGTTGGGGCCAAAGGCCTTCCTCAGGAACTAGCTGAAAATCCCTGTCCTACACGCGGCCAGATTAGGAGGTCTCTATAAAATTTGGGTCGCACTAAGGTTTCAAAATGTTATTTTTAACAATATAAATCTTTTAGATGAAATGACTAATCTATATATGGATTATTCCATGTCAAGTGGACCAGTGGTCCCAACTCGACCATCTCAGATTTTGCTCTAACTTTGCTCACATGTTCATATGGGTTTGAAATGAAGTCACAACCGAAACTTCTACTGCACAGAAAATTTGTTCTCACGTTCAACTTCATATGTAGATTTTAAAGATTTTCTCAGCCTAGCTCTAGAAAGCATCATTTTTTCAGAGAAAGATGTCAAAGTGGACTCCAAATTTCATTGGTATTTCTGAGAAGTCATTTTAAAGTAATCATTACTCAGGCCCTAGCCAATATTGTGTGCTCTGCCTGGCAAGAAGGAAAGTGATGCCAATGCACTACAGAATGTTACAATCTGCATCTTTCTAGACTTTCTAGATCCTGAGGTATGAGGTCTCAAAAATGGCCCAAATTAGAAAACGACAAAAATGCACCATTATTAAAGGCAAGAATGTACCTGTGGAACAAGTTGCACAATTTTTTAACCAAAGACCATTGAAAAAAGCAATGTTTAAAATACTTGGGGTTAGATTCTTTCACGTTCTAATCAGTGGTTGAAATGGGGGGGGGGGGATTTTCAGGGGATACAGTATATACCTACATCTCAATTTCCAGGTTTTTTGTATGTTCAATGTCTACTAATGGAGACTTTAACATATACCTAGCCCCCAAATTCCAACCTTACCTTATACCTAGTTACCCAAACCCATTTCAATCACTGGTCCTAATAGAGCATAGAAATTTTGTTCAATGACATTGTGAATTTGGAATCATTTATTTGCACACAGTTCTTCATCTTAAATTAGTAGTAAGGATAAAAGAGGAGAACTTAGTAGGCAAAATATGTTTAAACATGAAATTTACTGTGACAAGATGGAACCACTCCCCACCCCACCCCTTCTTTCTCAGGTTAGATTTTATAAAATAAGATATCAAACCTGAAGAGGGGATCATCTTAATGGATTTTGCAGAAAATTATTCATTTATAGTACAAGATGCAGCTCAAGGTTTCCATTGGGAAAACAGTCAAGCAACACTGCATCCATTTGTTATGTAGCACAAAATTTCTCATGAAAGAATGCTGGTTGATATTAGTAGTAAGAGTTTTTGTGTTATAATTGACTGTCTGAAGCATGACATGGTTGCCGTCCATGTCTTTCTAAAGAAATTGATTGGATTTCTAAAAGAAAACCTTCAAACGATAAAGCATATTTACTACTTCGGTGATGGTGCAGTGGGCCAATACAAAAATTATGAAAATTTCCTGAACCTTTGTTATCACAGGGAAGATTTTGATGGCATAACAGCTGAATGGATTTTTTTTGCTACCAGTCATGGAAAATCAGCTTGTGATGGTGTAGGAGGTCAGTAAAGAGATTGGCCGCTCGTGAATACTTACAGAGACCAATAACTGGTCAAATTCTGACACCTACTGACCTCTTTGAATTCTGCCAAAATGAAGTGCGTGGAATTATCTTCTTTTTTGTGTCATCAGAAGAGATACAAGCTGAGAGGGAAGCACAGGAAATAAGATTTGAGCAAGGACAAATACAATTGCTAAAACTCAGAAAAATCATCATTCTGTTCCCGTAAATGATTCAAGTTAACCGAGTTTCACGAGACAAGATCTTTCGTGGCAAATGTTGGAATCTACAGTGACATTGATAGAAGAGTTAAATGGTATGTGATTTTGAGGGTTTCTGGTGGATTGGCAAAATTTGCAAAATTTGTGAAGAACAAAGGCCAAAGAGACTGTTTCACTGGCCATCCACACAAGACTGTTGCTGGGTTACAGAGCAGCATATCCTGACTACTATTGCTGCACTTAAACCAACTGCTACAGGCAGACAGTGCATAATAACTCCACAAACCTTGTAAACAATAGAAAACCTAAGGAAATGTACAATACTAGAAAGTAGAAGAAAATGAGTAGAGGGAGTAGAGGGCCTGTTTGGAGCCATCAGGTGTGGTGATGCAAATGCCAATCAGGTAAATATGCATTTTTGTTATAAATATTATCTTTGATAGTTATGAATAAAGGGAATTGGCTTATAAACCACCATAGACCATGCATGATTGCAAATAAATAAAATTCAAAATTAAACAAAATGTCAATGCTCTATTAGAACCAGTGATGGAAATGGGTTTAGGTAACTAGGTATAAGGTAAGGTTGGAATTTTGGGCTAGGTATATGTTAAAGTCTCCATTAGTAGACATTGAACATTCAAAAAACCTGGAAATTGAGATGTAGGTATATACTGTATCCCCACATATCCCCGCCACCATTTCAACCACTGATTAGAACATGAAAGAATCAAGATACCAACTTGAAAATCTAGACCCAAGTATTTTAAACATTGCTCTTTTCAATGGTCTTTGGTAGAAAATTGTGCAACTTGTTCCACAGGTACATTCTTGCCTTTAATAATGGTGCATTTTTGTCGTTTTCTAATTCGGGCCATTTTTGAGACCTCAAATCTCAGGATCTAGAAAGGCTAGAAAGATGAAGATTGTAACATTTTGTAGTGCATTGACATCACTTTCTTCCTTGCCAGGCAGAGCACACAGAGTTGGCTAGGGCCTGAGTAATGATTACTTTAAAATGGCTTCTCGGAAATACCAATGAAATTTGGAGTCCACTTTGACATCTTTTTCTGAAAAAAATCTACATATGAACTGAACCTGAGAACAAATTTTCTGTGCAGTAGAAGTTTCGGTTGTGGAATGGTTGCTAGTTGAAAATGGGTAAAAACATTTGGTCGTTGTCGCTTCAAACAAAGTCCTTGTTCTTGGATCCATAGTGACTGAACGAGTAAAGATATTGAGCTAAAATTTTACAAGACTTCATTTCAAACCCACATGAACATGTGAGCAAAGTTAGAGCAAGATCTGAGATGGTCGAGTGGGGACAACTGGTCCACTTGACATGGAATGACCCATATATAGATTAGTCATTTTATCTAAAAGATTTATATTGTTAAAAATAACATTTTGAAACCTTAGTGCGACCCAAATTTTATCAGTGCCTAATCTGGCCCTGTGTAGGAGCAAAATCTGGGATGGTCAAGTGGGGCACTTTCCCAAAATTGATCCACTTGACACAGAATGACCCATATATATAATTTAATCATGAAAAATCATGCACATTATGATACAAGCATGAAATTTGGTGTGTTTGTTCTCCAGAGGTTCTGATCAAATTTGCCCAATTGGCCACTTGAAAATCCAAGATGGCAGCCATCTTGAAAAATTGGTCTTCCAAAGTTAATATTTTTTCATAGAAGTGTTCCTGTAAGAAAAGTTGCAACTACAGATGCAAGTGATTTAACTCAGGGCTCTTGTACTGCACTCTTAGATATTTAAGTGGTACCTCACTTAACGAGGACAATCGGTTCCACAAAATGCCTCAGATGATAATTCGTTAAGTGAATCATTAAACCTACCAGATTTCAGTAATTCCTTCCAAACAAAAATATCAAACCCCTGAAACCTTAATAATAACCTTGTAAATAATGTATGAGGTACTAATTACTTTCTAAATCATGTTTAAATACTAACAAACATGTAATAAATAATAACACATAATAAAAAACCAACCTAATCCATTTAAGAAAAAATATGTAGTCTGAAAGCAACGAGAGTTCGCTAAAACTCCTTTTTAACTCGGAAGGCTTAACTTTGGGTGATGGACATACATTTTTTATATTACACCCTCTTTAATAGAAAAGCAAATAAACTACTGAATAGTTATTGCAAAAGTTTTAATTATAATGAATTTATTTGTATAAAGTAATCGTAAATGAAAATAAACATAAAAATCATATTGGTAACCTTAGTAAGAAAAAAAACAAACTCCAGTATGATTTTTAATATGTTGTATGGTTATCGAAGAAAATATGAATTTGGGCATGCCAAAAGGAAGAAAAGAGGATCCATGGAAAAGGCTCAATGTTGAAATTTGTTTAAAATTACAACACAATAACTAACTGTACTTTAAAAAGTGGAAGGTTCGACAAACCTAACTCTGATACTGATGATGATGTAGCAGCATCTTTTTGTTTTCAACAGGAATGTAGTGTTCAAGAAGATTGTTCTCCACCTGAACCACGACCACCAGTGTCAACCATGTGTGAAGAGGATAATTGCAGAAGCAATGATTCTGCTGAATGGGAAGTTGATGCAAATTCAGTGAAATATTATTCAGATCACATTCCGTCACAAAACTTGAATGCAGACTTTGACAAAAATGGTTGACTGTTTGGTGACAAAAAACAATTTGTCCAAAAAGAATACTTCTACAGGGCACATGGCAAATGCTGAGATTATTAGACATGACTGGTTGATCTATTCGCCTTCAACTGGAAAAGTGTATTGTTATGTGTGCAAACTATTTTCTAATGCCAAGAATACCAATCAATTTAAAACAGGATTTGAAGATTGGAAGAAGCCATTGGCAGAATATATTCACATGAGCAATCAAAGTATCACTTACATACACTCTCTAATAAGTTTCAGCATCAGAAAGCTACTAGAATAGAAAAAGCATGTAGATACTGGTTTGAAGTTCTAAAAAGAATAATAGCTGTTTCTGAGAGAGGCTTAGCCTTCCAAGATGACAATGAAATCATTGGCAGTTCAAACAATGGAAACTCTCTTGAGTGTATTGAATTATTGGCTGAATTCAATCCTTTTCTTCATGAACATCCTGGAAAATGGTATGTGTCTTATCACTCCTCGACAATTTGTGATGAATTTATAGATATGTTGGGATTAAAAGTTACGGTACATATTTTTACAGAAATTTAAAAAATCAAAGTACTACAGTGTAAGCATTGATTCTACACCAGATACTAGCCACACTGATCAACTTGCTATAATACTTTGATATGTGCTCTCTGATGGAAAAGTTTTGGAAAGATTTGTGCAGTTCATCCCTATTGACAGACATGATACCTCTTTGGTGTATTGACCAAATTTCTTCAACAAAGTGGAATAGATCTTGCATGGTGTAGATCACAATCTTATGACAATGCAAGCAACATGAACAGGATATATTCTGGTATATAAACAAGATTCAAAGAAGTCAACAATTTAGCAGAGTGGATACCATGTACAGACCATAGTCTAAATTTGATAAGATTAGTTGCTGTGGAAAGTTGCACAATGGCCGTAAACGTTTTTGGTGTTTTACAGTCAATATACAATTTCTTTCAGGTTCACCATAAAGATGGAGTATACTCACTGAAAGTCTCAAAACCAAAAGAATTGCATATATAGTTCACAGTATATGGTCTCCAAGAAATGATGTTGTGACAGTGTTATTCACAAACTACTCAGAGATTACGCAGAGTTTGATCAGCATTGCAGAACATGCTGGACAACCTCCTTCAGCTGTTCATGAAGCTAAATCTCCTTGTGTAAAAACTTAATAAAACTGAAACTGCATCAATGTGCACTATCTGGAATGATGGCAATCATATATTGAAGTGGTGTAAAGTCTCTGTTTTTGTATGGATGGCAGAAACTATTTTTGACATATTTAGGTGCCATTTTACCACTAAGCCTAACCCTAACTTATATCCTTTGTACTTAAATGTAATAAAATAGTTTTAAATAGTCATGTCTTCTGCTTTCATTTCTTCAATAATTGACTTATATCCTTTGTAGCTTTTAAATGGTCAAAATAGTTTACGCCAGTTCAATGTATTAGGTATACATATTGACCTACTTTACACCATATCAATATATAATTACTGAACAACTTACTTAAAAGCTTAAATATTTGATAGTCTTCTGACATACTTCTAGAGATCCATGACAAATTTAACAGTTTTGAAAAACTGGCCAAGGAATTTGTTAAAGTGACTACAAAGAGAAGATGGAACTGAATGCAAATGTGTGAGGAAACATATTTTTGATGAAGGAACCAGAAATGTCAGTCTTAACCATGAGTGTGAGCAACACATTTCAAACCTAAACATTTTATCCTATTGTAGACAAGGTCATTGTTGAGATGGGTAGACGTCAAGAAGCATATTCCATGTTGTAAGACAGATTTGGCTTCCTGATTGACAAATCACTGTCCCGGGATGCAAGTATCTTGAAAGCCATGAATCTGGTAAAGACTTATTCCAGTGATTTGGAGGAATCCTTTTAATGTTAATGAATGTTTGTTATTCTCAAACATGTACCCAGAAAAGAAGACTGTTAATGAAGTGTTAAACTAATCAACAATGGACTAATAAATAGTTTTCCTAATGTCCACATTGTATTTAGAATTTATTTTTAACTGTTTGCAACCAGTTGTGAAAACGAGCGGTCTATCTCTAAGCTTAAAAGAATTAAACACTGTTTAAGATCAACTATGACCCAAGACCGGCTCTCTTCTCTTTCCATACTTTCAATCTAGAGTGAGCTGTTTCAAAAGAAGGACACTTAATGCATGCACGTAACATATATATAATATATGTACAAATGCAGTTAAAAATTGTGTTACATATAAGGTTATACAAAATCTACCTAATCTGCATATATAAGTGATAGGTGCCACACCGACTCTCTGTCTGTCCCACTATAGAAATCACCTAAACATGGGTGCAGCCAAACCAAATTTGACATGCATACTAATGGACCTATGGGTAGTTTTTAAAGTAAAAGGTTTTGTGAATAAATGGTTTTAGAGGTAGGGTTCATTTACAATGTAACTATGCTAAACTGGATCCTTACTTTCTATTCAAATATCTTCTACTTTCATATGCTGATATATACTTCTTTAAGAGGTCAAAAGTGAATGGAAACTTTTTTCACCTTTAAGGGGTCAAAAGCAAGGGGAAACGTTTTTCCCCTTTAAGGGGTCAAGAGTGGAGGAAAACTTTTAAAAATATTTAATATGGTGTAGACGAATCTTCGGATAGTGACTATATATTCATTTGTGTAAATACACACATATGTATAAACATATATAGAACTTGTGTGTAACAATGCATATGTGGGCTTACATAAACTGTATGTTTGTGTATATAAATATTCACACACATGTTTGATATGTATATATTCTGTGTATTCACAGCAAGCTATTAAAAATCACTCAAATGAGCTGAATTTAACAACCAGATGAGCAAAGTGGACCTTACTTCAAGATTGTCAAGTATCTTTTAGCATACAGCAAGCAGATGTGAAACCATGAGGAAATGAGCCAGAAATGAGTCAGATTTAGTTGAACTGATCATTGAATAGAATAACTGAGTTAACAATACCAAGATAAAGAAAATATTAATACAATTTTATAAGTCAGAAGCCAAATAGGAAGGCATCAATAGATTTGTGATCTATATGAAATACTTAATTACCATAGCATTTTTATTACTATTTGTATCATTGTTGTGGTTATCATCATCATCATAATGATAATAGTCAGATGGAAACCCAGTTGAACCCCTCAAAAAAATATTTTTGGCATCCTTAGGAACTCTAGTCAACATTTCTGGATGATAACATAAAAAATAGGTGGTGGCAATTTTTTTATTTGCATTTTTCCAGACCAGAATTCATGACATCATCATTTGCAGTAATTTCTCATATTTATCACATCGTTGGGTGTATTTATGAAGAAAAACAAAACCCACTTTACCCCCCCAAAAAAGGTTTCTCAATGTTTTTTCATGGTATCAAGTGTGCTCAATAACATACTAAAAGAACAGTATAATTTCAATACATACATACATACACCACAGTCTGATCACTGGAAAGGTATAATTTTCAAGATGACATACAAAGGCCTTATTACAGACATACTTCATATTTTTAGGGGGTAGAATCTTGACAACCAGGTTGAATCATATCTAAAAACCATCCATGTTAAGAAAGAAATCGTTGCCAGTTTTTCTATGAACTTTAAGGGCGGCCATTTTGAATTTTAAAACATTGGTATTCTAAAAGATTTAACACAATATTACAGGGGCATAGGTGGATATTTGGCCCCCCCACCCCCCGAGGGCCTTGGCTCCTTTAGGGCACCCCCTTTAGTGCAGTGATTCCAACCTGTGGGCCATAGACATGATATAATGTTAGTAGAAATGTAGTAGGTGAACTACTATTCATTTTGGGCCCCTGCCGAAGGGAAACCAGCCTGAGTTTAGTGCAATAAAAAGCAACAAAAATTGGGATGAAGGTAAATAGTAGCAAAAAATTGATAATGATTTACAATACTTCATCTAATAAAATAAATAAATAATTTGGATTACTATTTCATAAGATTTATGGGTGTAAACTACCAGATTTTACAAACGTGCTATTTGCAATGGTTATGCTGTATAACAAATATGCCCGAATCCTATATACTTGCTCAGACTCAAACTTACAGATATCAACATTGCTAGAACTACTTACTTTTACCTGTAGTAAGGAAAATATTATCTAAGTCGAAGTAATAGGGAGCTCATCTTTGTCACATTGTATATTTAAGGCAGGTCTGGTTAGTTACTCAATAGAAACCGTCACATGACCAATGTCTTTTAGCAGCATGTTGTGTTGGGGTGATCAATTAAAATTTGGAAAAAGGGGTGATCAATGAATAAGTTACTTCTCTCATCTTTTTCTGGACTTTTTAGTCTGAATTCTCAAAAAGCAACAGTGCCTCTCCCACAATTGATAAACTGATATATTCACAACTTAACAATAATTAGAAAAATGAACGGAAAACTGTTTCTTAAACATCTACAAATGGTGACAACATTTCCAAGTCTCATTTTCCTGCCAGTAATATCCCGCCCTTCATTTTCCCAATTGAATAATTTACCGGGAAATGTCATCGCCCAGTAAATTGCCAAACAGAAAATGTTGTCATCCGGTAAATTGTTCAACCACTGACTAGCTAAGTGAGTATATATTCATTTGTATATTATAAATATGGATCCATGTTTTAAGAAATGTGCTTACCTGAAGAGGCCAAGAATCCATTTTATTTGTGTGTTTGGAGTATGTTAACACTGTCTGTGACTTGCACAAGTCATCATACAAATCCTTGGTCTCTGTGTAAAGAGATTTATTTTCCATTCTTCTATTCACTCTGAATCTTTGTTCATGGAATTTATCAGGCTTCAACAAATTTCCCTTTTGGGATTTAGAATTTTTGTTTTTCTTCTTCTGTTGGGTTGATGGAAAGTTAAATTCCAAGTTGCTACAATGGGGTTTTTCTGCAACTAGATATTTATGATACTTAGTTGTTTTGCCACTTGAGAATTGGTCAGACCCAGAAGTGGATGCAAGAGGAATAGTATGATTCTCAATGTTGTAGGATAGATGTTTGCAGCGTAGAATATCACAGTCCATATGGAAACAAGCAGATACTTGACTAGTATGGCTAGCTGACTGGCCAAAGTAAGGACTGACCAATGAGAGTGAATGTGGATCTGATGTAAGACAATGTTCAAGAGATGTCTGAACTTCAGCATTTACCTGAAAAAATCAAAGAAAGAAAATATTCAAAAATTACTCTTTAACATGAAGAAAGTGAGCAAAATGATAATATAATCAACATTAGAACTGCAAATGTTTGATACTTTATTTACATTTTTAATTAGTTGTTTAGTACAAACGAGGCAAGACACTGATGTAAAGAATTGTTTTCCTTGTATTATCAATCCAGTTTGGAGAGGTGGATATTCTGGTGAATTAGATAATAAAACCTAGATGAGAGAGAAATACAGTTTTATATGCAGAGTTGTTTTTTTTAACTTATAAACTCAGTTTTGATCTCTGGATCTTTGTAAAAAGCTAGCCAAAACATTAGAGTAGGTCAGTTGATGCAACATTTTAAGATAAAATTTTAGGACATTGCTTTTCTATTTCATCAAATCAGTTTTGACTGGAAAACTATAATAAAAAAACATACTTGTATTGAGTAACATAAACAGTTTTTTGGTTTATTAAGTAAAAATAAAAGACAAATGTTTTATTTT
>VCCN01006364.1:256396-266863 GCA_006491835.1 Architeuthis dux | reverse complement strand
AAAAAAAAAAAAAAAAAAACATTATTAAAGAATGTTTTATTTGAAAATTAAGCAAAACATTGGCATGAAAGGATTTTACCAAATAAAAATGTAGTGATTTGAAATATGAAAATATGTTTAGAGTGCACTACTCAAAGCCTCCATTTTCTGGTATATCTCAGACTGTTTCTTGCTGATATTGGACTCACTATCAATGTAGACTTGTTTACTTATTTTGTTGTTTATTAATTTCTCAGCATAATTCACTGCTTGACTGATGAGTTCCTTGTACTGACCATCCAGCTTTTGAAGCTCAACAACCTTAAAAGAGAAATGTGAGCATAACATTACAAAATTGTTAATAATAATTTCCAATACCTCATCTACAAAAAAATTAAATAAGTTCACTTACGAAACTGGTTTATAAAATTAGTTTGAGAAAGAAATACATACATATACACACATACAAAATTCTATGGCAGTGATTCGGAATGTGACAGCGCAATTCAAGAATCACACCATATATATCTATTAAATTTTCTGTGTGTACTAAGGAGACCCCAAGCATGTTCTTAGCAAGTTAGTTTTCAAAAATTGCTAATAGAAATGTCAATGTAGTTTGGTGTCTGCGTTCGCACTCATGCTGATACATTTGTAGAATTTTGAGCAAAATTAAGTAAGAAAAATGTAAATAAATTGACATGATATATCATTGGAAAGAGAATTTCATCAGCTTTCCAACAGTGTATCTTGTCAATTTGTATATGTTGGGTACGAAAAGTTACTGCCAAAAACATGAAGCTAAGATATGGGGATATGTGTGATTCTTGAGTTACGCTGTCACATTCAGAAACACTGGCATACAATTTAGCAAATGCAATTTTTGCTCCTGTAATAAAAAGATTATCTTATTTCAGCTGCATGACAAATTCTACTCTAAAATGCCTTGACCTACATAGTTTATCCCAAATCAGAACCAGACTATGAGTGACTTTTCATTTGAATGGTGATTTGTAAGAGACGGCAGCAGCACATTGGACAGTTTCCTCTGCTGATTAATTGCAGATTTCTCGACAAACAACTTCAAACTTGACACTGCACTTCCTGGGCAATATACCTGCTGAATTTCAACTTAATACAGTGCCCGGTTCTGGAGATAAATTATTGTCAATGGGGCAGATTTTCCCTTCCTACACTGAGTTTGTTTTTTTTTTAGTTGCAATTTGTGTGAGTAAAATGCCTGGACTATATTTTCTCTACATATATTAAAATTTTTCATGAAAATATTAAGATACTGTATGATACAAGTATCTTGGCTTTGATTCATAACTTTTGGTCAGTAATTGGACTTAATGTATACATAAATTCAAACAGTCAAAATTTAATATGTGTGTGATATTAACTCTTTCCTCCCTAAGAGACAAATTTGATAAGTCCCTTGCCTGCCTGACTCCATTCATCTAACAATGTGCCGTGTTCCCCGAAACTAATCTAACTGCCTGTTGCTGACCCCCAAAAATACAATGGGCTGTAAATAAATTGCTATATCTCTTAATATTAAATGTACACTTACTAAATTTTAAGTAATTATTCCCAATGTATCATTTCTAAGTCCGGTGAAATAAAACCAGCGAAAAAGATATTATCGATTGATTGGCATTGTCATGATTTAAATGTGTTTTTTTTTAGAAATTTTTTTATCAATATTAAAAAAAAAAATAATTTGTTGTTTATTTTCAATAATATTTAATAAATTATTATCTATAAACTGCTTAGCGGTATCAGGTAATTTTGTAGCTAGCTGGTCTACAAGTGTCCGTTAACAAAACTCAATATTTATGTTCTGCAAGCAATCAGTCCACGGAACGTTTTTTTAGTTCATCTTTTTTAGCAAATTTTATCATTTAAAAAAACAAAAACTCGTCTATTTTCAATAATATTTAATAAATTATTATCTATAACTGCTTAGCGGTATCAGGTAATTTTATAGCTGGTACAGGAATGTCCGTAAAATCATCAATGTTTATATTCTGCAAGCGAGTGATCACTACTTCCATTGTTTAAAAGATTGTAATTTTCGACCTCGGATTCGCTCGAATCTTCATCAAAATTAGAATCCTGTTGTAAAATCTTTGAGCAGTTTGTACAGTTTCATGCGAAAATCCCTCAAATTACGAATCACTGAAGTCACTAGAATCCATTTTAAAATACCATGTGTAGCGACAGAGATTTGAAATTTGTCGTTTTTGTTTATTGTTAATAGATAAAAGAAGACAGAACTAGGTTAAAGGTGTCCCCATATAGATTCGTAAGCTTCATTTTGATTGGTTGATATTCTAAGGGATCCCCTAGAAACCACTAATATGAACCGATTTAACAAACGCTACATAGCCCGACTCCAGTTGTGATCAGGGAGCTAGAACATTTTTTTCAACGCGCTTTCAGTCGTTGTCGGGGGGGAGCGACTTTTTTTTTTAATCACGCCTGCAGTCGTTTTCAGGGAGAAATGAGTTAAATACATTTTACATAATTAACATTTTATTTCTAGTAACATTCACAATAAGAGCACATTTTGAATAAATACTTTAGCAAGTCAACTTGTGACCTGGTAAATGAAATTATCTCAAATCATAAAAATTTCAAAGAAACAAATAAAAAAAGAAGAGACAAAAAAAGAAGAGACAAAAAAAGAAGAGACAAAAAAAGAAGAGACAAAAAAAGAAGAGACAAAAAAAGAAGAGACAAAAAAAGAAGAGACAAAAAAAGAAGAGAAAAAAAGAGAAAAGAATGCAACTCAATGACCTCTATTTTGAGGAACCATCATCCTAAAACTGATAAAAGTAATGATACGGAAAATTTTAGAATTATTTTTATTTTACCTTTTCAACAACCTCTGCCCCTTCTGTCTTGAGAGTGCCTTGCAGATTTTGTAAATGCTGTGTAAGTTGTTTGTAGTCAGCATCAATCTTTTTGCGGCTTGTCTGGAAGAGACTGAAATCTTTGTTGCTCTTGAACTTATTAATAGCATCATCATATGACTGATAAAGAGCACTTCTTTTGTCCTGAGCACTTTGCACTTCTTCAATCAAACTTGCAACTCTCATTTTGCTTTCCTTTGCTTCATCCTACAAAATAAAGAACATAGGGAATTTTAAAGTGAACAAACAAAAATGCTATACAACCAATATTTACATTTGGAGCAATTAGAATATTAATAGACAAGAAAGTAATACAATAATGCATAAATGACCGATATGGCATTTTCAAAAGGGGAATGCTTTTTCATGATAGTTAAGTGTTATCGGCTTAGATGGTGTAATGGTTAGCACATCTGCCTCACACACAGAAGGTCCCTGGTTCAATTCCCGGTATGAGTGATGAGTGTAGAAAAATCTTCATTAGGACACCTGTGCACTCAACAGCTGATCGAGTACACTCTTAAGCTGTATAATTAGGGTGGAGGTCTCCCTTCGTTGGACTTGGATCCTGCCAAGGTGACGGTCATAAAAACTTGTCCTGGTCTCAACCAGATTGGAGACTTGCAAGGATAACTAAACCAACATATACAACGGAAACCGTGACGTCGTCATTTAAGAGACGGGATGCTTTACTTTAAGTATTATCAAGAGTTTTGTGAACAGAAGAGTTGACAGGCCTGTTAAAATGATATTCATTCACATTTTCTTTTATTTGCAAACAAGATTGTTTTGATTACCAACTTTTTTTAAAATTATACATGGATTTGCATTCAACAGAAAAACAGAAAATGTAGTTTCAATTAATTTTGTGATACCCAATAAATACAGTTAGCGGATTTTATAAAGATGGCAAGATTTAAAATGCAAAGCATTGTTTTAGTGGCTACTAAAAGAGTAACAGAGTGGTAATTTGTTAGAAAGTAGTGATTAATTTTCAGAAATTAATTTACAAATGTCTTGGGGGAGGGGGGGTAAAGGAAATTTCACTGCAGTAATATTGGTGAACCATTCAAAAAGTTAAGATACTTGACATATCAATTAGATAATTCGCATGAAACTGTACAAACTGCTCAGAGAAATATTTTACAATGGGATTCTATCAACATCTGATTTTGTCATCATTAGTAACTCAGAGGTCAAAAATTATGATCTTTTGAACAATGGAAGTAGCGATCACTTGACTCGGACTAGCTTGCAAACAAAAACAAAAAGATTTTACGGACATTCCTGCACCAGCTACCTGATACCACTAAGCAGTTTATAGATAATAATTTATTAAATATTATTGAAAATAAACAAATTCTTTTTTAAAAATTACTAAAAATAACATATGCAAATTTAAATCATGACAATGCCAATCAATCAATATCTTTTTCAATTAACCTTTTGCTGGTTTTATTTCACTGGACTTAGAAATGATACATTGGGAATAATCACTGAAAATTTAGTAAGTGTACATTTAATATTAAAAGAGATATAGCAATTTATTTACTGCCCATTGTATTTTTTGGGGTCAGCAACAGGCTGTTATATTAGTTTCAGGGAACAAGGCACATTGTTAGACGAAGGGTGTCAGGTAGGCAGGGAATTTATCAAATTTGTCTCTTAGAGAGGAAAGAGTTAAAAAGGAGGAAATATGACAGTTATGAACTACTTACTCCACAGAAAAATTGTCAAAGTTTTATGAAATGGTGAAACATTTTAACACATATTTACCTTTGTGATTGAGAAATCAAGGCGAACATATACAATAACAAGGATAAAGAGGAGATAAAAAGCTCCTACAACGAGAAGAGGTTCTTGTAACAGCAGTAACTTCTGGAATGTGTAGTTTAGCTGGGGGGGGGAAAAAAAGAAAAGAAAATGGAAGTTAAAACAAGACGAAGACAAAAAATATTCATATCAAGAGCAGCTAATATATATTTGAATAATGAGTGGGAAGGAATTGTTATCAGTAAAGAAAAAAGAAAAATACTAATGTATACTAGTATACAACAAATAAAGGTTTTTAAAAATTTATGTATACAAATGTTGTGTTGGTTAACACAGTACAATAAAAACTTTCAATCATAATGTAGAAAGAGCTATGAAACCATTCCATTTTCAGATATAACATTTTACATAAATTCCTTTTAATCAGAGCAAATGACTTTTGGGATATGAATATCTTTACCTCCAAGTCTTGAATATGTTGTTCCACCAGGTTTGATTTGTACAATACAATCACAGGTCTCCCAATAGTATCCAGGTAAGTGAAATGCAACTGTTTTTTACCCTCACTCACTTCATATGGAGCCTTCAGTTTTATGTTCCTATTGCAAGACAGATCAATAAAGAACTTTAATCAGGAGGGGGGGGGAATGTATCCAAAATGCTTAAGGTTGACTGTTATAAAATTAACACATTCTCAGTATAAAATTTTAAGCATATAAAAGTTGATTTAATATCACTTTCATTGTATTTTTGTACAAAAAACACCAAACAAACTTATCTTTAAAATTATATAAGTAGTAAGATTTTTTAATTCCATAAAAAAGGACTAACTAAATTAACTTCTCTAACTGCCATTACTTACTGTATATATTGGACACGGTAATTAAGAATTTTTTTTTAATTACCTATCTGGGGAAAGAAAAACTAGTATAATCTAATCATTGATACTTACTTAGAACCTTCTGGCAGAATGATTTTCACTGTAAGATGATCAACAATTTGGTCATCGAATATATGGTCTATTAGACGCATCTTCAGAAGATATTTATCTCCTACAATAGCAAATATTTGTAACTCTTTATTATATGTGAAAAGAATTTTTCAAATTATATAACTATTTTTGTGAATATACTATTGAGCCAATATTAAATTACAAGTCCAAATGCAAGATATCAGTTTGACTATACTTTCAAACTATGTATTTTGTAAAATAACGAACATCTTTTAAATAAACAAAAATCTAGAAACTAAAAGATTCAGAATCAGTACTTTTATTCACCATGAAGAATATTTCCTCAGTTTGAAAATTAAAATAATCATGAGATTTGAACCAACTACTGAATTTACTTTTTGATGAAATCTCAATAGATGACACCTTTTCTAGAGAAAATTCAACAAATGGTTCAGAAGTTATGACAAATTGAAATTTGAATGTCGCAAGCCGCAAGCATGCTTTCGCCAACTTCAGCTCTTAACTGGTATTTAAGAATATATCTAGGCGAAATTTGGTACCCCAGTAGTTTTCCAAATAAGCCATTTCTGGTTTCATTTAATATAATTTTTTTCATTTCTACTCTACTTTCTTATCTTGCCTGACAGAGCTCATGAGGTTCAGACTTATGATTACTTAAAAATGGCTTCCCAGAAATACCGATGAAATTTTGAGCCCACTTTGACATCTTTTTTCTGAAAAAAAAAAAGATATTTTCTAGGACTAGGCTGATAACATTTTCAAAATCTACATAAAGAGTTGACCCAGTAAACAAATTTTCAGTTCAGTAAAAGTTCCTGTTGTGGAATGGTAGCTATTTGAAAATTGAAAGAATAATTTAGCCGCTGTCACACCGTGTACTGTATCTGGTAGTTTGTGTGAGTAATCTATGAGTACACCTGTTAAAATCTTCAGGATTGAAATAGAATAGATTGAACTATAATTCAGCAAATTTTGAACCATTTTTTCAATTGTCTATGTTACTTTTCATGCTTTCAAAGAGAACATGGTCTGATGTTTTGATCAACAGAAAAGTATTTAATGCTTTTAAACTGTTTCAATCTTTTACACAAGGCATCAAATGAAAATAATACAGTCTAATTTTTATTTTAACACTCTTAGTTTAGTTTAGTTTCTGCAGCTGGCTAAAAAATACCAGATCCCCTCCTAAAAAGCCATTTTTCCCCCCTATGTGGCTAAATGAAGCCAAGAATGGCTTATTTGGGTGGGAAACTACTACCAAATTTAAAAAATCTTAAATACCATAGTTATGAAGTGTCAAATTTGGCAACTCATGCTTGTGGCATGTAAATTTAAGCAAATTTCAATGTCATAACTTCTAAAACCAAGCTAACATTTTCCGGGTTGAAGTTTCTCTAGAAAAGGTATCACCTACTAAAATTTCATCAAAATTAAGATGGTGCCCATGGTTACTTACAAATATTAGATTACTTGATATTGAATGACCCTTTTAAAATTACTTATAATTATATTTGTAATATTTTACCTACTAAAGTCTTTAAAATCCTCACACAGTCATTTTACCCATAAAACCTTCTCATTTTAATACCTGAACAAAATTCAAACAACTAAATTTTATGATACATACTATTTTGACAACTAAAACAACTGGATTTACACTATACTAGCAGGGTTATTACTTCAAATATAAAAACACAGCCCCCTCCCCCATTTTCACCCCTACAAAAGGGAAGAAATCTCACCACCCGTTTTCAACCCTTAACCAAGATTACCTATTTCTCTCTCCCCATAGTTACTGTTGCTAATAAGTGACAACCCAACCACTTCCTTATACTATCGCTGTAACCTATTTCTCTGGGAGCTGATTGTTATCAGTCCCCCACCCTCTCTCAGTAAAGGTGGGCATACAAACTCAAACAAATTTATATATAAGGATTAACATAAAATATTAATGTCATCATCTCATTCTAAATCCTATAATCATTGCACAAGAAAAAAAAACTATGCAAAATTCAATGAATAGAAATTTGAGACAAGATGTGTTTGTAAACTAATAAAGAGTAGGAATTAGAATAGTCCATTTGCAAGCATACCATTAAATTTTATAAACAAAACTTTAAAATGAAAACAGAGAGAGAGAGACACAGACAGAGAGAGAGAGACAGACTTAACTCAACTGACTCACCTTTGTTATAAAGATACTCATAACTCGGCACATTATAGCCAATATAATATTGTGTTTTCCAGCCTCCAAATAAAGGAAACCTAGGTCTTAATTCCAGTTCAACAGAATCATCCATTTCTTTCAAATGACTGGTTGAGATATTACCAATTTCATCTCTATAGTACACATCTCGAGCGGCAGCAGGTAGGATGGTCTATGAAAAACAGTATCAGATGACATAATGGTAATACACTAAATCAAGAAAGATTATGTTTCTTTAATTTTTTTAATCAGGTTGTTTATGAAGTGTAAGAAAAAAATAAAAAAAAAAAATAGAAAGAAAATTCATAGGGTTTACTTTAAATTAACAAGATAATACAAGCAGCTCAAGGTTCAGAACATAAAAAGCACACAAGATTTACAAAAAGTAATAATCTGATGCTAAACAGAAGCCACACAGAAGATAAAATGAGATTTGTAAACAACAAGAAGAAATAAATTCTAAGTGGATAAGTATTACCTTGAAAGACTTTATTGATGAAACACCATCTTGATTACGTTGGTAATCATAACGAGAAAACGGACCTTTAAGAACGGCACCAGAATGAGTCATGTGGAAATGTTCCTCAACTGCAATATTACCCCAATGAGAAATTTCAATGATACGTTCCATACTGGAGACTGTTAAGAAAGGTGAATTGTTCTCAAAATGAATTTTCATTTCTTCCTAAAATTAAAAAGGAAAAGATATGGAAAAATTTAAATATAAAAGAAAAATATAAAGAAATGAATAAAGATAGACATAAATGAAATAAAAGGGTTTAATTTAGATATCTTACAAATTTTCTAAGTATTAATATATTTTGAATTCTTGTACATTCACAATACTGCTCGGGAGAAAAATGATAAGAGAAAATGTTTTAATGAAATAATCCAGATATATATTTTAGCAAAATTCTATGGATACATACATATGAATACACAATGAAATGATTTTTAATTACATGAGGCATTAGCTTTTTCACCACCAATCTGGTACCATTACAGAGCTTCAGTGGATCTAGATTTCTGTGAAGTATAATTGGGTCAACACATTTTAGAATGTGATTATGGCGGGGGCACACCAGGTGGTTAAAGTGAATTTAGGAACTCAACTGGATATTGTACAACATCATCTTCATTTTGAACAGAATCAATTGAGCGATAGCTTGAAGATGTACCTGGAATCTGTCAGAGAAGCTTCATTGATCTTATCCACAGCATCATTTTTTTAAGCCAGAATAGCTCTTTCACATAGCCCAAACTTTGAAGATTGACTAGATCCCAAGAACTACCCTCGCATTGAATTCATTAGAGATGCTAACCACATTTCTACATGGCAGAATGTCAAAACCATTACTTGGATTTCTCATAATATTTCCATTTCCAGTGGCTGGGAGTTTCTCAGCCAAACTCCAGCAGCTTGGTCTCCATGAGGTATTACCTTCATGTTTGTGTTTAGTTGTAATCTAGTTACCTTGGACCATAAAGGAGATGATTTTATGCAGCCTTTGTGCCTCGAGGGATCACAGAGTGTTTGTCGAAAGGCCACTGCATGAGCAAAATAACTCCTCCCTTGAATAGCAGGAATAACAGTTTATTCATAATTTTAACAATATTTCAATTTTTTAAAAATGAAAGAGTAATGAAATAATT
Organism: Architeuthis dux; assembly: GCA_006491835.1. Lineage (NCBI taxonomy): Eukaryota > Metazoa > Mollusca > Cephalopoda > Oegopsida > Architeuthidae > Architeuthis > Architeuthis dux. The sequence goes on along the minus strand of VCCN01006364.1, from coordinate 257,361 downwards.
AAAATTTTTAAAAAAAATAAAAGAAAAAGAAAATAAAAATTTCATTTTTATTCTAATAAATCAACATATATTTAAGTTTAATTATTTTTTATAATGAAATAAATATTTTAAGACAATATACAGATTCATAAGTAAAAGCCAGAAAAAAAGAAAAAAAAAAAAAACACATAAAATTTACTTCAATCAACACTTGAAGTTTTTCTTTCTTTTTGCAATATGAAATATTGTTTTGTTTTACTATTTTTGCCCAGATTCTAAATTAAACTCTACTGCAGACAAGCTCTCATGATTTAACAAATTGTGCACTAACATTTCTAACATAGTACATACCATAAGGTTTTATTTCAGATGTAGAGGGAAGTCAGATTTGACCTCTAAGGACTGTGTGAGGATAAAGCCAAGATGGTCACCAATCCACCAGGTCTAATGTTCAAATGTGTACACAACAGCAGCTGTAGACAACAATTGACCACAATCCAAGTTCTGCAATAGCCAAAGATTCCTTTCACAGCACCAAAATCCTACTTAGGGAGCATCATTCACACACACACACACACGGCGGATCTGATCAGGGTGTACTAGTGATTAGTCAGGGTGGTTGCTCCACTAAGTCAGTGACACTTCTGCCATCAGCTTCAACCAAGAGAAAGAACTTCAGTGCTTCGGCTGTGAGACCTTCCAACATTCTGGCTGCAGCAGCAGCCACAGACGAGTATGCATAGTTCAGCAATGCCAAGACAACTGTTGAAAAGTCTACGCTGGATGACGCACACCAAGCTGTCATCCACCTCAGCAGCAATCTCTGCACCGTTTCTTGAAAACACACACTGGATTGGCAATGATACGTCACTCCATAGACATTGTCATGGCAACTGTTTAGATGTAAACACTGGTCAGGTTCCTGTCCTTGCTGATGATCAACCACTGTACGGAAATCCAGTGGACCTATACATATACACACACAC
>VCCN01006364.1:213089-247795 GCA_006491835.1 Architeuthis dux | reverse complement strand
ATGGCTTTATTATTTGCTGTTTTCACGTTGTACTGAATGTAAAGTTAACATGAAATAAAGATTGTTCTTGTTACCAGTAAGAAGTGTCAAACCTTTTCCTTCGTCACGAGTACGAGCCAGGCTGTAGTTACAGTGGGGACAGGCAGGAGCGGATATATATATTAAAATGAATTCCTGGATCCGCCCCAAAATTTAGTTACTTCTTCCTTACCATCCAGAAAATTTCATTGAAGTTCATTCAGAACTTTTGTAGATATCAATGGATAGAGAGGAGTGAATACAGAAATGTATTTTTTTTTAAAAACACAAAAATATCTGACAATTAAAAACAAATTCTTGGATCCGCCCCAAAATTCAAGCACTACTCTTTTATCTTGTGGATCACCCTTCCACAAAATTTAATTGAAATTCATTGAGAACTTTTGGAGATACTGTGTGAACAGATGTGAGTGAATACAGAAATGTATAAAATATCAAAACGGAAAAATATCTCTCAATCAAAAACGAATTCCTGGATATACCCCCAAATTTGATCATCTCTTCTTTACAATGTGGCTTAACTTTCCACAAAATTGAAAGTTATTGAGAAATTTCCGAGATATCATGTAGACAGACAGTATGTTGGAGGAGTGTCCTAAAGGAGTCAATCCCTGGGCCCCCAAATCTCCACATATGCCCCTGTAATGTTGTGTTAAAATTTATATTTTTTTAGAATACCAATGTTTTAACAGTCAGCCATTTTGAAATCCAAAGTTCATAGAAAAACTGGCAACAATCTTTTTCTTAATCTGGATGATTTAATCTGGTTGCCAAGATGCTACCCCCAAAAAATGATAACTCAAACAATGTGCCAGAAACCAATATACTAGAAGCCAACTAATTTTGCAGTTAACTTGGACGCTATCTTGAAAATTATACTTTTCCAGTGGTCAGACTGTGGTAGACTTTTGATATGTTATCATACAAAAATGTTGGAAAAACTAGGGTGAATAATGAATGGGAAATGGGCATTTTAAGGATTTGGTGACCAACTTAGAAAATTATACCTTTACAGTGATCAAACTGTGGTAGACTTTTAGTATATTATTGAACACACATGATACCACGAAAAACCGTTGAGAAACCTTGGGGGGGGGGGTAATGTGTTGTTTTTTTTCATAAATGCACTCGACTATGTAATAAATATAAGAAATTACTGCAAATGATGACATCATAAAAATTGCACCACCTATTTTTGATGTTATCCAAAAAAGTTGAGTAGATGTCCTAAGGATGCTAAAAAAATGCAAAAACAACTTATTTGGGGGTGAGGGTTCAACTGGGTTTCCATCTGACTACTGACAGGACTGACCCACTACTGCCACTCAGTCCAGAAGATTGTTGCCAATTTTTCTATGGATTTCAAAATGGCTGACTGTTAAAAATTGGTATTCTAAAAAATATAAATTTTAACACAACATTACACTGCCACTCAGTCCAGTATTTAGACTCTTTATTTTTACGGGGGGGACTATTCGCCAACATTTTTAAAAAGTCACAGAGACTAGCAACAATGCCATTCTGATTTAATACTTCTCAGCTATGTCTTATGAAATGCTTTTGGTTTTATTATTTCTCATGTCATTCCAAGCATGTGAAAACATAGCGTAAATCAACGTTTGAATATAGAAAACTGCAATACAACGTTGAGCAGATACAAGTGCAGTTAAAACAGTAGGAATCATCAATATACAACATACGTAGTATTTGAACACATAAACAATAAATACAAGCAAAGTACGATTAAACAGCAACAATATACAACATACGTAGCATTTGAACACAAAATGACTCAACAATTACACAAGGAAGGAATAAGTTCATGAAGTCTATAGGTATGGCTATATCCTAGTTCACGATGAATTGAACTAGAGCATAGAAGTTTGAGATGAAGGTGAAAACTCAGTCCTATTTACCGTAATTCGCCTTTTGCTAGTTGTAGATTCTCTTAGTCGTGTCGTGATTCTGAGAAGAAATTCGTGCACTGCTCTGAAAGTTGGTTTTTGCGAGACTGATGTGGTCAGTCTCAGGGCTCTTAATATGGGCAAAGAAATGCATGTGTGTTAAACATGTTTTTCATTAACCCCAGTGTCATAAGGTCAAGTTATTCTGACCCCAGCTTCTGCGGGATCAAATCTGGAGTCCCCTTTTCGTGACACTCAGATATCCACAAATTCAGGAGGGTCCCTGGAGACTTTTGGACCTACTTAAATTCTATTTAGCAAGGAACAAGGCCATGCGAAACTCATACAGGACTCTGCCTGTCCCTTGAGGGCATCGCTTTTTATCACGAAGCACAATACAATGACACCTGGTGCTCCCTTCACCTCCGGACACCTGGTTCTTTGTGAAATTATTTTTTCTCAATTTATCGATGTACATTATCTATGTGGCATCTACACCCTGTTTAAATTTGATAGTTTTTGTCTGAAAACATTTCTCAGGGTTGCAAAACTTTTAAAAACAAAAGAAAAATAATCCATATTTTTAGCCTCTAACTTTCTTTCGTTTTAAAGCTATTTTAATCCAAAATTGACCTGTGCTGGCCTCCAATGATCACCACCTATCCTATCATGTTTACTCTACTCAGGTTAGCCCCACTTACTAAATTACTTCCAAGAATGTAATTGTTTGGCTGCAGAATAGCCAAAAAAAAGATAATTAAACCGAAAACTGACTTCTGGGATGATTCTGCATAAAAGAATGGTACAAATATACAACTTACCCAATTGAATTTGATCATATCAGCTTTCATGGGGTCCAAACAAATTGAATATTATGCTATAAATTGCTTTAGTTGGCTAGAAATGACCAGAAATGATATATGGTGACCTGGAATGACCTCCGATGGCAAAATCACATTGCCAAATACTTTGGACGGGAACAAGTTTACCACTATGCCAAATTTCATTTTCATGGGTGCAAAATTATTGCCAAAAACTAGGAAAATTGAGTAGAAATGACCTATAGTGACCTTGAATGACCTCCAAGGTCAACCTAGCCATACCTGTTATCTTCGACGTGAGAAGATGTACCCATATACAGAATTTCATCATGCTTGGTATGAAATTGTGGCCCCCAAATTTGAAAATTGTCTAGAAATTACCTCTGGTGACTTCAAAGGTCAAATTTCAGTTTCATAGGTGCATAATTGTGGCCAAAAATTTGAAAAATTGTTTTAAATGACCAGAAATGATCCCTGGTGACCTTGAATGACTTCAGAGATATGAAGTTTACTGTATGGGTACATCCTCATGGCAAAGATCACAATCTATGTGACATAGATTGTGATCTTTGCCATGAGGATGTACCCATACAGTAAATTTCAGCATCTTTGGTGCAAAATTGCTGGTTGTTAAAGTAACAAAGTAAGAATAAAAGAAGAAAAACAGGGTCTGCAAACAGGAATGATAACACTTGTTGACAACATAAACAAAGTGTTTATTTCTCAAGGATTACAATTTCACCAGTCAGCCCTTCTCCAAAACCAGGGGCAGTGTGATACTTGTTCTAAAGTTAGTCAGGCAGTTCAACAGTTAACTCGTGAGACAGAAGGAGAAGAGTTTGTAGCGGCGAATGGGACGCAACTTGTAGTTATGACAGGGTCCAGTGCTCTCAAGGAACAAGGGTTGAGATTCTAACTGCGGCTTCTGTCTTAGCCACTCTCCCTGGGGTAAATTGTTGAAAGTCTTTAAGTGGAGTTTCAGAGTTTGCTCTGCAGTCCAGATGCCAGTCCTTTGTCTCAGTGAGTCGGTTCGCTCTGTCAATCATTTAGCGTTTTCTCCCCATCTGCATTTTGGAGTGAACGTGAAAAGTCAGCTCCTTTTATGAGAATCGCCCAATTCTTAGAGAGGGGTTAGCGTACTAAGGAGACGACTGATTACTCAAAGTCTAAATCAATCACTTTCCCTAGAAGGCGAGAGGTTTCCCTGATTTGGGAATCTAATTTTAACATCTTCTTCCTCCAACACACCCATTTCTATTCTCTAGATGCTATCTTACAATTCCATTGGTCCAATTCCCTGTCCCCACTAATGTGGTACCGCACATCTTTATGTCACTTCCTGTGACCAATCAGTGGACACTAATTGGCCACATACCCTTTTTTGTAAACAGGCATGACCTCAGAGGGTTTATTAATAGGGATCACAGCAGTAATTAATGATGACTCCTCTCCACACACCCATTCAAACATGTTTATATAAATAAATAAATGAAACTTTTTCATTTATTTATTAAAATAAAAAATGCACACCGTAGCTTTATTTTCAGTCCAAGAACGTGGTATAGATCCAAATATAAGTTAAAAAAGAGGGGGAATTGTTACATTTGCAGCATTTTAAAACCTTTCTGAGTTGCCTCAGCCATTATGACTACTGAAGCCTCTTTAAGAGATAAATTTTGATTGGTTCAATTTGAAACTGTTTGACGAATTAAAAAAAAGAAAAAAATACTCAAACCTACAAAACCTTGCAGGATATTGACGTTCTAGCAATCGGGATGTTGAAAATGGCCTAAACAGCCGTAACATATACATTAGAAGGCATCAATCCAATACATTACATTCATAAAAAAACTTTGTGAATTTTAAAATTTTAAAGTTTTTTTAAAATCTTGAAGTTTTAGAATTTTAATATATTATAACATCTAGAACACTGAAATTGAAAGTATTTTTTATTTTCATAGTTTGGGTATAGGGATTTTTTTCCAGTATTTTCTTAAGCAAACATCCATTTGTACTTGGTTCTCTGTATCTTGTATTATGAATTACAATTTGAATTACCTTTTTTAGATAGCAAGTTTTCTTGTCTGAAATAAAACAGATTTCACCCGCCCACGAATCCTTGTAGAATCCACTGTATATTGCACCTACTTGCAAAATCTTAGGTAGACTCCATGTATTTGTAAAATCCAGGGTATATCTTACCTACTTGTAAAATCCTGCTACTGATAGTATCACAATATTTTGTCATAGTTCCTTTGGTTTCAACACTTTTTAAATTCTGGAAGCCATGGAATTTGCTAATTTTGCAAAAACCCAAGGTCCATACCAACCCATGCATGAAATATTGCATCTATAATTTCTTGAAGATTAGCCAGTTGAGTTTCTGCAACCATGTCCTTTAACTTCTTCCAGCAGTTCGCTATTGGATTCAAGTCAGGGGAATTCGCTGGCCACACTAATGTTTCTGTCTGGCAACCATTTAGATAATCTTTTAGCTTTGTGTACAGGAGCACCATCGTGCATAAAAACATCACACTGGTGGACCTTGTAAAAATCTAGCATTTTGTCCTTTAGAACTTCTAGATAGTGTGTGCCAGTGATTGTTTTCCCTTTTGGAAAGAAATACAAGCCACACCTACACATATTGCCACTAAATACCCCTCAAATCATCACACTATAGCACACATCTTTAATTTAAAAAAAAAGAATTTGTCCATTCCTTCGGGGTCTGCATTCTCTGAAAAAAAGTCTGTCTAATTTATTTAATTTTTTTTTTTTTTGTAAATAATACACCCTGTTTAAAACCTTTTTATTTTTTATCAAAACTGACAAATTCCTGTATGGTTTGAAGATAAAATAAAATTGAAAGGGGAAAAAAATGAAACTTCCTCCGTCAGAGTTTGACCATGGTACACCAATTACATATACTGCGTTTCAACCCCTCAGTTATTAGCCTAAAAAGAAATTTGCAAAAAGCATTCACGCCTTTGTTTATGTTCTGTGATGCTTAGTTCCCGACTTCTTAAAGTACAAAAATATATATAAACTTTAGTACTTTATAATATAGAAGCCATAAACACTTCAAATGGATCCAAATAAATACTTTAAGTACATTCTTCTTTTAATGTCATGTACTGACTGAAAATACTGCCCCTTCAAATGTTTCTTCAATCAACTGAAAAAAATCAGCTGGAGCAGAATCAATGAATTTTTGCTTTCTTTATCTCTTTCTTTCAGCCATCCACTGTGCCTTAGTTTCTATGTCATATTTGTAAACTAGTGTTTTATTACCAGCTAGGAAGGTTCTAAGAACCATATAAATCCTGGGAAATAGCAAGCCAAGTTTCTTTTTAAAGCAGAGATAGGATATACAAGACAAACTTTGCTGCAAAACAATGTATTCCCATGTTCAGTAAGAACAATATAAAATATTTAAATTTGTTGTCTTTAATTTCCTTGTTCACCCAATGTAGACTTCTTTCTGTATAGCAAGTACAATTCTTTCATACAATACTTATAAACATATCAAGAAGACTTGATAAAATCACAAAATTCTGTTGGTAAAAAAAGACATTTGTGCATTATCTAAATTATACAGAATACAAAATGGAGAACATAAGTACCCTCCCTACTAGTGAATATAGATGCTGAATCCTACTGCTAACATTTTTACCTATGTTATCGCCCACTCGTTCAGAAAACCACAAATAAAAACAGAATTTCCATTTGAACCCGTAAGTCCAGCCAAATATTTCGGGCTGAGTGCATTTGACGACAGTGGTGACAACTCCCACCCCACCCCCACTGAGAAATATATTTGACTTATACCGACAAACCAACTGTAAAAATAAAATGAATTAGACAAAAACATTTCAGTAGTAAATGAATGTAACTTTTTATTAATTTGAGCTTTTCCCCTCAGGGTATCTGAAGGCACAAGTGCTCAAGTACAGGTTATCTGAAGGCACAGGAGCTCAAGTACAGGGTGTCTGAATGCACAGGAGCTCAGGTATGTGGGTATCTGAAGGCGCAGCAGAAAGTCATTGATGTAAATATGTAAATATTTTGTTTTTAAATACTGGAATTTGGTATACTTAGTAATATGAGAAAGCCAATTTAATTTGGTCAGAGAAAATCTACAGCAAGGGACAAAGCATCCCCCACCCCATCAGCCAAAACATTAAAAAAACAATGGCTAAAAACACTGTGATAATTCATGAATTCAACACAGTTTTTGAAGAAAATCATGAAACTGGGAAACAGCTTGTACATAGTGAGAGAAAAGAAGATATAAATACAGGTCACTCAATAGAAACCGTCACATGACCAATGGCAGCAGCAAAAAGACATTGGTCATGTGACGGTTTCCGTGTTGTTCAAGAATAAATTGGGTGATCAATGAATAAGTACTTCTTTCGCCTTTTGTTGGGAAGTGATCGCTAAAAAAAGTGAATGTTGCCGGACACAAGCTAAGGGATCAATTTAGCATAAACTTACATTTTCTAGACATAATAAGGAGTAAATGTTTAAATTTTCAGCCCTCTACTCCATTGTTATGGCCTGTACGTGCGACACATACATACATAGATAGCTAGCCAGACCAACTTAAAAACTGAAGAAACCTATGTTGACAGTTTTGGTTGATGGTTTCTAACAATCCCTGACGCCATTAAAAAAAAGGGAGCTTAAGTCACCTGATATAGTAGCAGTGATATATCGATGCCACCAAAAAATGACTGAATATCACCAACTGGGGCAATTTGGTTTTATTTGTTTCTGACCCAAGCTTCTGGCCAGGGTTGTGTTGGTTTCATAATATTTGGCTTTTTTTCACTTGGATGGCTTTAAAATATCATTTGTTTTTTTGTTATTGGTAAATCATAATATATATAAATACAGAAGATCATGGTTCACTTAGAACAGTGTTTCTCACAGTGGGTTCTGCGGAACCCTTGGATTCTGTAAGTTAAGGTCTCTTTCAAAAAGATTTAATACAAATCTATTTTTTAAGAAAATGGTATTCACCATTTTCAAAATAATAAGTGTTTTTTTTATTTCCATGTTTCATTAATTATATTTACATGAATAAATTCTCTCTCTAAAACAATTTTTGTTTCATTTAATATCTTATTAAAATGAGGGTGACAGGGTTGTCTGTAAAATATAGGTATGGGTTCTGCAATTTTTGGAAAATCATATAAGGGTTCTGAGACAAAATAACTTTGGGAACCACTGAGAATAAAGAGAGATACTAATTTTGCTGATCGGATGGTCGCTAATGTGAAGGTTGCTTGGATGTAGAAGGTGAGGTAGTTGGTTAGCCCTGAAAAGGACTGTTAATAGAAAGGTGGCTCTTATGTGTAGATGGTGAGATTTAGTTAGCCCTGAAAAGGGCTGTATGTATTAAAGGATAACAGTAATGTGGAAGGTGAGATTTAGTCCTGAAAAGGACTGTTGTATCAGGAATCACTGTAGGCACATGTGTCGATGCTTGAAGAAGATGAGCTGAAATCGGTGTTGTCGGGCGCACCTAGAAAGTCACATGATGCAAATGGAGCGCGTTGATTGGTCGATCAGTCCAGGGGCTATTAAAGAAGGAAGGCTAGTGCCACCATGTTGTTTTGGCACGGAAATACGAACAAAGATATGAGAGAAAGATAACAAAGGAGTACATTTGTAGATTACAAATGGAAGATTTGTTTAATAAAGAAGGAGGGACATGTCAATTAAATAAAGATGCGAAAGGCATGCATTAGGAAACTATCGTGTAGTGAGAAGAGTTGTGCTTACGGAATGAAGAGAATGTAGAGATTCACTTGTTTGAAGTAACATAAAGATCTGAGCCCTAGGCAACTAAGGAAACCAGATCCAAGAAAGCTAACTGAGAGGTTAGTTACGATAACAAATGGAGCTTACAAGAGTGTTGGTCGGTTGAGACAAGAAATATGATTGATTTTGAATTGCTGAGTGGACAAAAACAACCTTGGGTCTCAGCGTACGTAACTAACAAAATAAAGAGGAAATTAGCTTATGAAAGAAAGATAATTGGGAAGTAAGCTAAACGAGAGATTTTGTCTAGGTGAGTTACTTGACAAAACGATTTGTACTGAAATGCTTATTCAAGAATACATTCGATTATTGGCTAATCGATACAATACTATTTGAAAGGGGTATCATTAGAAGGAAAGCGTTTCAAAGAGGTGATGAGAAGGGTAGACATGTTTGGTTCGGTTGCCAAAGAGTTTTGGTTTTGGGTTTGGTGTCTGTAAGTCTAGACAAAGAGTTTCGCTTCTTAAGTAGTAGCATGGATGAAGGAGAAACTGGTACGAAGAGGTAAGCTAAAGAAGGGTTTTATATGTGTATGGCAACACACGGATCTATCGACGAGAGGGTCACCAAAAGTTACGTGAAGAAAAACCGTTAGCTCATGGTATTTATAGTTGTTTTAGCAGCAGCCGCACATGACGTTGGCCGAAGACAGAAGTGTCCTTTTATTGGCAAAACAAACAATCCGACACAATCTCATTTTTTTAAATAAAATCTGCAATTGATTAGGAATAAAGTATTTTCCCACAAAAGATGACATCGTAAAAAATATTTAGTTTCATCATTATTTAACTAAACTGTGCAAAAAAACTCCACTTTTTTTACCAGTTGAGGTTATAATCAGCATAGGGTCTGCGCTACAATTCTTTTTATGAATATTAGAATACAGGCATCTCCCACGTTATGAAAGTTAGGCTTCCATGGAAAATTGACTGTATTATGAAACCTATTTTCCTATTGCCCTCCATCATAAACTGGAGATGTGTTCCGACGGAATTTTTTCAGCCCCCCCCCGCCCAATAATTCAAGCATTTTCATCAATGAAAATAAAAATTTATAAACACATATAGAGTACATTAAATAATTTATGATATACTGGGAGTCCCCGGGTTACGCATGCCCTGGGTTACAGACAACTTGTACTTACGAACGGACTGCCATAAGGCAGGGTTGTCAGATTGGCCATTTTTCGGCTACATCTGGCTGATTTTTTTCCAATTTAGCTGATAAAAAAATCTATAATAGTCAATAAATCTAAATTTGATAAAAGTAACTATTCAATTTTTATTAATAATTTGTTCTTGAGTCTTAGCATATAGTTATTTTATTTGATAAATGTGCTTTAAATAAATATTTATATTCAAATAGTTCTTCGGATGATTGAACTTCTTGTTGTTTGTGTGTGTAGGTGTTTATTTGTGTAGGTGTAATATCCGAAGAACTATCTGAATGTTAATGACTCTTCTCAAAACTATAGAAAATGTATTTATAAGTATATGACATTAGCTATAAAGTTAGCTAGAAGTGGAAATATTTAGCCACTTTTTTGCCATTTTAAAGACAGTTGTTAATGCTGTGTTGTATGTATGTTATTAATGTTTTGATTGTTTGTGAATTTGACACACCGTTTTTGTCAGCAAATTTCTTCCCTTTTGAAATGATTAGATTTTTGTATAAGTTTGTCCAATGTCTTCACCTTTTCTCGATGGATACACCTACTTTGTTAGCCTTTATTTCCCTTTTCTCTTCATACTGATCTCCTTTTTTTCCTTACATCTCTTCTGTTTGCTTTCTTACCTTTTCTTCTTTATCTCCTTCTCTCTCCCTTCCGGTTCTGCTTTTTCTTAAATAGGAACACTATTATTGATCTATAATTGTGATAATTTTTATATACTAGATTAGTTGATAAATTGCAAGCAAAATGGTTGACAGGTCTGGTTAGTGACTTAATAGAAAATGTCACGTGAGCATGCTGTGTTGGGGGTGATCAATAAATGAGTTACTTCTCTCGCCTTTTGTTGGATCGCTAAAAAGTATGAATTTTCAAAAACAAGCGTGAATGCTGCTGGACACAAACTAAGGGACCAATTTAGCATAAACTTGCATTGTAAATTGACCCCCACCCCCAACTTATTTTGGGAGAATTTTCAAAAAACAAAATACATAACTAGACATAACAGGTCTGGTTAGTAACTCAATAGAAACCGTCACGGGACCAACGTCTTTTGCCAGCATGCAGTGTTGGGTAGTGATCACTAAAAGAGTCTGAATTTTCAAAAAACAAGCATGAATGCTGAACACAAAGCGATCAATTTAGAACAAACTTATATTGCAAAATTAAAAACCTATTTAGGTGGGGGATTTTCAACAAAAAAAGAGAAGTTTTTTCTAGACATAATAAGGAGTAAATGTTTAAATTTCCAGCCCTCTAGTTCTATTGGTGCGGCCTGTACGCGTGATACATACATACATACTTAAAAACTGAAGAAACCGAAGTCGACAGTTTTGGTTGACAGTTTCTAATAGGAAAAAAACCCATTAAAATGAAGCGTTAACTTATTCTTCGCTTGTGTAGAAATCAATACTTGCCATGCCATGCCATGCTTTTAAGAGAAAGTTGTGTACTTGAATCAGAAGTTCAGTCAGTAGGATAACAAAAAAAAAGTTTTAATTTTCTGCTTTTCTTAGATCTCTGATAATTTTTTAAACAACTTTGTGACTAAAGACAGTGTCCTGAATGTTTTAAAAAAGCAAAGAAAAAAATACGTGTTGTTTCGTATTAATTTTCTTTTGTTTGCAATACCCAGTAACCAAATCCACCGTTTCACCACGCCACATGTGAATGTGATGATGTCACTACCCCACTACGCGGAGAGTAACGAAACGGTGTCTCCAAAAAAAATATTTTTACTCCTCTTTTGAACACAGAAATCATAGAAAAAGCAATTCGGAGCATATTTTTAAAAATTTAATTTTAAACTTACAATCTGCTTCTCCCACCATAATCCCCGTGAGGCGGCGGCGGAAGTTAAGCAGACCACGCGTGAATTTCGCGCCAAAATTCTTCCCAGTCTAATCTACTGTTTTCCAAGATGGCAGGCAATGGCGAACGAAGTAGATCTTTAAAGGAAGCCTTATTTGAAAGCTTAACAGCGATTCTTTCTCCTCAACATGATGTCAGAGTGAATGGAGAGGAACAGATCAAAGCTCTTGAGGTGACAGAAGGTGCTACAAGTTTTGTGATTTTCAAAAATATTTCATAGAATCAGCTGTCCACACTAATTTTTCTGTCAATCACAAAACCGTAACCGTGGTCCGGCGTGGATTTTTCTCTTTGTACATGTCTGTTTATATTTATGGTCGGCGCAGTGTCACTTTCAAGTTGTAGCAGATACTATTTATCGTTGCTAAATAATGCATAAGGAATCTTACAATCGCGAATTTAATGGTTTTAAATCTTTAAAGTTACTTCTTTACATACATTTACATAAGTTTTTATAAAGACCGAATGTTAATAACTTATATTAAATATGTTACAAATAATATTTGCAGATAAATGTGAAATTAAATGAATAGGTAGATTTTGAAATTTCTTATGTACATACTATGTTTTAGGAATGAGCACATACATTTTTTTCTTTTTTTTTTTAAATAGTTTTAAAATGTTTTTTGTCTCGAGTTAAATGTAATTTGAGTTAATGAAGAAAATCAATGAAATTGAAAACTTACTATCTCTAGAAAATGTTAAACTATTTTTAGAAACACTTTTAGGTCTTAAATTTTAGTTTTATTGGTCTTTAAAATCAATTCGCAAGTTTATTTTTTCACATGGTCTAACTTTTGTTTCTTAAGGAATTAAATTATGAAATACTTTTCTTTTTTTTTTTCTTCACATTTATGAAATTGTTAATCATCGTCTATTTTAACTTGTTTTGAAAAAAATATTGAATAATGAAATTGTAAAAGTTGTTGTTCATCCTTTTAGAAACTTCAATCCCAAATCTGACTATTGATTTTTGAAAATGTATTGCTGGGTTTTCAGGTTTTATCACGAATCTTAAGATTTTCACCGACAAGAATTCTCAAAAGAGAAGACAACGTTATGAAAATCTTAGATTATTATTATTATTACCCTAACGCTATCAATGAAAGTGAGACATTTTTGCTCTAATGCACGCAATACTTGTTGCTGTGTTGACAATGCATTGCCGTTGTAGTTGTGAAATAATTTGTATTCACTTGATGTCGCAATTTATCTTAATTCATATTGTCCTACATAATTCTTTAATGGTGTATTTTGTTACATTTTATGGCGAGAAAAAGTATCGTGACAAGAACTTTTTTTTTTTTTTTTAAATTAGGGGAACATTAACCAAAGTAAGCGTGGACAATTGTTGAACTTTAAAACTTGTCTTTACTTTAGTATTTGCTTTGCGTTAACCATTTTTTTACTGTTTCACTTTCAACCCGTTAGTGTTGTGACGATATTGTTTATCATGAGTGATTTAATTTATTTTTTAACCTTGCGTGGCGGGAACTGGAGAATTACTTCCCTTAGACTCACGCATCCTGCTTGAAAGTTGGTTGAGAATATTAATAAAAACCATGAGACTAAACTTCAAGTCTCATTAGGTGTACAACGGGCAGTTACAGAAGGCGTTATTATTAATTTAACTTGTATGTTTTCCTGATTTATTTTGGCACAATCCTAATGTTGAGGTCCGGACATAATCGAAAAAAGTTCCTGACGAAATAGTACACCGGTGTTAATTTGAAAAAGTTCTTTACCTGTCCAACAATTAATATTATTTAGTGAAATCAAATTACTTGTGATAACGCAATTTGGGGAAAAAAGATAAAAACAAATTTTCATTGATTATAGCGTTAATTTGGCTGTTTTTAAGCGAAAACCTCAATCAAAACACGCTACTTAGCTATTGACATGTGCTGTAAACAGCCTCGTTTTCGGCTACTGTAGATGGCGGGGAGAAAGGAAGTAATTATTAGTTGTAATTGAATTTGAAAGCTTTTTCTTGAAAAGAATTACACGGAGGGAAAAAACACTTTAAAGACTTTATAACGGTTGCATCGACAATTATGTATAGAATGACTCTTTCAATTAAACTCAAATAAGCTTTGAAAATCATTTGTATCAGCTTGGTTATGTTAGTCCCTTTTAATGTGGCTTCCACATAAGACAAGCGGAAAAAAACTTACTGGACTGTTTCTGCGTGTGATTCGTTAGTTGGACAAAATGAAATGGTGACAGGCAATGAAAAGTGGAAATTTTACAATGTAGAATGCAAGAAATTGTGGGGCAAGTGAAATAAACCACCACTAATCATGCCAAAGGTGATGCTGTGTATATGGTGGGATTGGAATGGAATCCTCTGAGTTCCTTCTGGAGAAACAAAAGATTGATTTAAACAATTGTGAGCAACACTGCTCACAATTTGATCCATTGAAGGCAGCAGTGGATGAAAAGCGTTTAGAATTAGTTGAGAGAAATGGTGTTATATTTCCATTTGGATAATGCTAGACTGCATGTCTCTTTGGTAGGCAAGCAAAAATTGTTACAGCCCACCTGGGAAGTTTTCACTCCTTTGCCATATTCACCTTCAGATAACCATTTATTAGTCTTTATAGAATTTTCTTAATGAAAAAAAATTTCAATTCCCTGGAAGACTACAAAATTGTGTGTGTGTGTGTGTGTGTGTGTGTATAATATAATATGTTGTTTAATAAGGTTAAAAATAAATTGTCTTATGTTTACTTAATACACTGAACTTTTTTGGTTACCCAATACGATATTTTAAACAATCAAAATGCTTAATAGAAATGATTTTTCTGCCAATCTCTTTATGGTACCGAAAGTTACTGGGTGAAACATGGTGATGGAAGCAACAAAGATGAGGATTTTTATCTGAAAGAATTATTGAATACTTTGTTTAAGCAATTTAGAGAAAATGTATTAACTTGTCTGAAATATGATCATTGAATTAAAATCTATTAATGAAGTATTAACTTCTAATTTGCATATTAATGCCTTTTAAAATCTTTTGTGCAGAGTTTGGAGTGTATCTGGCTGAGTTGACAGTGGATCCAAATGGAGCTTTAGCCATCCGTCAACTAGCTTCAGTCCTCTTGAAGCAGTATGTAGAGGCACATTGGTCAAATCAGTCTAGTAAATTCCGTGCCCCTGAAACCTCTGAGAAAGTAAGTTATACAAATGTTTTTTTTTTTTTTTTTTTTTTTTTTAAACTCTTCTTTTTTTACTATTATTTAATTTTCGCTTTTTTATTTTATCCTTACTTTTCCATGTCGACTTTCATTACTTCTGATCTTGGTTGACCTATTATAATTTGATAGTATAAAAGAATTTCTATTTGTCGAATCTTTTAAATTTTACACTTGAGCATTTTAGTAACCTTTTATAAATTCTTTAATTAATGAAATTGTTTTCATAGTATTTATAAAGAAGCCAAGTGATTCAGAGATTCATAAGATTGCAACCAAAGACATTAATGCAAGTAGGCAAGTACTGAATCTGATAATGGCCAGGAGATGAAGTTCAAATCAATTTGTTGAAAACCTGAAATGGAAGTAGAATAATGTTTAATTTTCCTACACTCCTGTTCTTTTTAAATATGATGTACTGTCCATTTCTTAGAGTACTGGGTATTAGGATGATAGAAAAAAACAATAATGCAAATCAATACAAGGAGCTTTTTGAATTTTACAAATTGGTTGACAAACAAAACAGTTATGGCAAAAGATTGATGGACATTTTGGTCAGTTTCAATTACAAAGACAAATTGCAAAAAAACTTGTGGGAAAACGGAACCAAGAATTTTGTAAAACGGACAACAATTATGGTTATTCGGACAATTTTCAATAAAAATTGACAAAACCTCCCATGTTTATGTAAAAAAAATTTTTTTAGAAGGAATTCAAAAATCTGATTGTAAGAGGCTTACAATGCATACTTAGCCAAGCTTTTGCTTCCACTTCAGTATTCGTTCAAACTCTGCAGTGAAGACCGATCTTTTTTTTCTTTTGATTGATCCAAAAGTTTCATTCAATTGTACCCATTTATGACAAAGCAGCTATTGATAGAACACAATGACCCTCTAAAAAGTCGTTCTGCCTTGTGCAGCGGGGTAAAGTGACTAGCGCTGCAGGCGGGCAACTAACATTGCTAGTTAATATTTTCCTGCACTATTGAGATTATGAAACTTTTATCAAGTACTTTGCAATTTTTGTACCATTAGATACCATTATTTGAGTGAAGTAAAGTGATAGGGTGTTGACATGACCAATCTCTTTTTATTTTTTAGGCAAAATGTGCAATACGAGAGATCCTTCCAGCTGGTCTGAAGGAATCTATCAGCAAAGTACGGACTAGTGTTGCATATGCTGTGTCGGCAATTGCTCATTGGGACTGGCCTGAAACATGGCCAGAATTATTCAGTCTCCTCATGGATGCTTTAACATGTGGCGACCCTAATGCTTTACATGGAGCTATGAGAGTTCTTACTGGTAAGCATCTAAAATCGTGAAATTATTAACTTAAACATTTTTTTACCTTTCTGTTTGCAGCAAAATTATAATAGTAATGCTGTCTTAAAATAACAAAACATAAAAATTTTAAACTACATATAATATTTGCTTTAAATTAGCTCAAATTGCAAAACCTGTATTGCAGTAAAATATCAATTCTTTTATGAATGATTGTGTGTTTTGGGGTTTTTTTTTGTTTTTTTTTTTTTCCTTCGTCTCTCAGGGACAATGAACATATTGACAAATATTCTATAAGTGTTTGTAAAAACTTACACATTTTCCATTACTTTTGCTCATGTGTTTGAATCCTAGTGATAAGTTTGGGGATATACTATCCCCAAACTTATTAAGGGGAATGTTTTAAAGTAAAAAGTTTTGAGAATAATCTTTTTAAAGTGTTTTAGTGGGTGGGTACTATTTACAATGTAACTATAATACCAAACAGAACCCTTACTTTCTGTTCAAGGTAAAATAGTAGGGTCCGACAATTAAGACAGTTATTCCCCTTGAATTTTTTTTTAATAAAATTTTCGAGGCCGGACATACATGAAAAAATCCCTTACGAAACACAGTAATTTTATTAAAAAAACTATAATTTTATGTAAAATTTATATGGAAAGTCTGCTGTTCCAGAAAAAGGATTGGATCGTTTTGGGGCAAATAAGGGTCCAATGATCCCAAAATTGCTCGTTTGTCAACATAAGAATTGTTCATCTGCTTGAAAAATATAAAAATTGGATATACACAGTTCTAAAAATCTCATCTAGATGTTTTATTTACAAGCACTATTGACAAAAATAAAGCTTAAAGCATGTTCTTAAAGTTGAAATCGTCTATGTTTGAGTATATTGATCTGTACTTATATAAATTAACCCGAAAGAACTGCCTCGCAAATCGAGGCTGACCAAGTACAATGATGTTCAATCACGCAAGATGAGGTTAGAAAGCAACAAAAGAGAAAGATTAAAGTGAGTATCAAGTAAAAAATCACAAATAAATTTCCTTTTATTTAAGGCTATTTAAAAGACAAAACTAAGTAAAATCGTGGTGTAAACATAATTTTAAAACAAACCGACACAGTTGTTCAACAGTTTTATGTAACGTGACATCCTAAAATTATTTTAATACAAAACAATAAAAATAATTTGATACACAACTTTAGTTATTTTATAATTTATTTTAATAGTTTATTTTAATTGTAGCTATTAAGTAGAACTAGCAACAGACAGTACTTGTGACTTGTTATAGACCAGGATTTGACTCATTCCTAAAGGTCACTTTTGTTTTCTTTTTAAAGACACCAGTGATAGCTAGTATGTCATGCTGACTATGTTTGAGTATATTGCAAAACAAAACAATGTAAATTACTTATTTATCGGCAGTTAATGTTTTAGATCAAAGTTGGAAAAGAGCATAAAATCAGAACCACCTTAATTAGCATAAAAATAAAACCCTTTGCTGGCCATAAATATCTGCTCTATTATTTTCTGATCAGATTAGAATCAGAATTATTAAAAACTTAATTTTAGATGAATACAAACAATATTAAAAAAAAACTAAACACATTTATCAGAATTCGGTTTTGGATAGATAAAATATTGTTTCTTATTTATAACAAACAATAAATTGTACATCTCCAAATCAATTGTTTAAACTGATCATAAAATCTGAAGGAAAATATAAATATTTAAAAAAAAGAAAGTGCACATTCATTTTTGACATCGTAGTGAATATTCAAATAAAAAATCTCTGGATATGGTACAAATTGCGATATACATATTAGATCAATTTTTTTTATAAAAAACTAAAATACAAGTTACAACTTAAAGAAGAAATCAAATAGCAGATTTTTCTTTACACAAAACTTCCGGGGGAAACATTATTTTTTTTTTAACTAGGTATTAAATTACATTGATTTGGAAAAAAACTTAAATTGTATGTAGTTATTAAAACAAAATCCATAAATAAGTAATGTATGGTTTGTATTAATCTGATAAAACAAAATCCATTAAGTAATTTACTTTGTTTTGTTTTATTTCGAACCAAGTCGGCTTGAGCCAAATCTCGGTCCAAAACAAGTCACAAGCACCGACTGTTCAAACAAAAACTAAATAATACAGTTTTTATTTTAATTTAATTATTTTAATTTTAAAACATGATATTAAGGTGTAGGGTATTTTTTATGTGTAAGCACTAGCAGTTTTTGGATTCCTTGATCCTTATGCCCAAACCTTTTTCTGGCACAGCAGACTTTCCATATAGATTTTACATTAAATTATAGTTTACTAAAAAAATTGTTTCATGAGGGATTTTTTTGTGTATGTCCAGCTTTGAAAATTTTTTAAAATTCATGGGGAATAACTTTTTGTCTTAATCGTTGGATCCCACTATTGTATGAGTATCTGGAAACCGCCCGATAAGGTGGGTTTCAGCTAGTCCAATATAAATACCTGAAATTATTTGAATGGTTCTCTTCCAGAATTCACCCAAGATGTTACAGATGTCCAAATGACCAAAGTTGCTCCAGTTATTTTGCCAGAAATGTACAAAATCTTCCTGAAAGCTGATGTGAGTATCACACAATTTCTGTTTTCATTTAACAAACACACAATTTCTGTTTTCTACCAAGTACATTTATTAGTTGACAGTTCTGTAAGTGAAGTTTGTTGTATATTTTGTTCAATAATAATCTAATTCATCAATGATATAAAGACTGCATTTTAACCAAAAACATTCTTAGTTGGTATCAATAAAACTTAACATTTCTATAAATGTGTCACCTAATTTTTATCATTTTTTTTTCAACTAGGTATACAGTATTCGTACAAGAACTCGTGCAGTCAACATTTTTAATACTTGTGTTGCTATGATAGCAACCATGATTGACACACATAAGGTAAGTGCAAGTTTTTCATTACTGACTTTTCGAGTCTGGTATCTTTGTTTTCATATTTGATACATAAAGCATTAGGAATCATTTATTTTTTTTCACCTGCAAGTCTTTGATTACCTCTGTTAGCTTTATAGTAGATTATGGCTTCAAAGGGTGGAACGTATCATTTCTAACCCATTAAGACCTCTGGATGAAGAACCATTGGATGTATTTGTGTTTAAATTTCTAATAAGCTAGCAGGAAATTTTATAAAAATTACTTGGTTGGTCTCTCTAGTTGCTTTAAGCAGAGCTTGTTTGACTGTCATTCAGTCTATTCGATTGGGGTAGGTATGGTGGAGAACAAATATGGTTAATTCCTGCTGAGAAACAAAACTGTTGGAACACTGCAGAAGTAAATTGGGTGCTGTTGTCAGGGAAACCATATTGGCTGGAAAGATTAGTCAATGCAGTAATTACTGCATTGACTAATCTTTCCAGCCAATATAGTTTCCCAGACATTCTGGTATCTGACAACGGCACCCAATTTACTTCTGCATTGACTAATACTAGCTGTTGTTGGACATAGGAATAAAATCTGACCACTTTGAGTAAGCGTCAACAGATAATGTATACCTATGATTGGCCCCGCAAAATCTATGTATATCTTTTCCTAAGATCGATCTGGGGTTAACCAAATGCAAATGAGGTAGTTCATCCCAACTTTTTCTTCTTGGGAACATTTTGGTACCCTACTCAAGATCTTGGGGGAAGGTGATGGGTAGGCCCTGCTGGCACCCGGACTATAGTTGTTTTTTGCTCAGATATGTTAGTCTTTCAAAAAGATAACATTTTTTGAGACTGGATATACACAAAATTAATCCCTTGTGAAAGGAGACCTGCCACAAAAGAGCGATGTTCGATCATGCAAGTAAAAACAAACTTCATATAGCTCACTGCAAATAAATTTCATTTTATTTATGACTATTTTAATTAAAAACAATATTATTTAAAAAATTTATGACTACTTTTTACCTTCATCTTAATTTTATTAGTTGCTTTTTATTGCAACTTTTTGCCCCAAAACAGCGATGTTTGATCATGCAATTAAAAAATGCGATCATGCAATTAAACTATTAAGATCAAGGTAAATAGATTTTTTTAAAAATCAATAATAATGAAATAAGTCAAAGAACTTTTTTGCATGGAGAAATTTAAAACGTTGAGTGGATTAAAATTTAAAATGTTGTCATGTGACAGCAATAAATAAAAATCACCAACTTTTGTTTTTAAGATTAAAAAGCAATAAAAATTTCTTTTGTGTATGTCCGGTGTCAAAAATTTGAGAAAAAAAGAATTCAAGAGCAATAATTTTTTTGTCTTAATCGTTGGTTCCCAGTATTGTATCAATACCAAAATTTCCTTTCGACCTGCTTTGATAGGTAAAAAAATTAATTTTTTTTTTTTTTTTTTTTTTTTTTTTTTTTTTTTTTTAATGTATAGGGGATTGTAAAAGCCTTGCTGTCTCCAATCCTGCCTCAGTTCACAGAAGCCTTTGTGAATGCCTTACAGGTACCTGATGGGGAAACCTCTGACAGTGGTCTTAAAATGGAAGTATTACAGGTAATAAATGTAACATTTATTTTATGGTTGGATATGTTTTTCTGATTTTTTTAGTATATATAAAAATGCTTTAAAAGGGTAAGACAATTATAAAATTCTTTCACTATTTCAATGAGAGTGAAAACATATTTTTGACGGTCCATGCCTGTGAATAGAATAACCATACTCTATAGATTTAGAGAACAAGTAGCTTTTGTTAGACTGTACAAATATGGTAGAAAACTATCTGCAAAGTACCAAGTATTAACTAGAAATTTTATTTCAATGTTATTTTATCAAATTTCCCTGCATATGGTTTGAAATAGTCTTTTAGATCAACATTTTATTTATTGATTTTTAAAATGAAACAAGAATGGAGAATCTTGAATCCCATTACAATTGAAAATCCTTTCTATCTCCCTAGGACTTGAATTGGACTATTTAGATTACATATGGGCAACTGTAGGCCCACGGACCAGATTTTGGCCACAGCAACATTTTTGTGGCCTTTATTTAAAATCTTATAATTTTTCTCGGTCAATTTTATAGTTTACATTGTAAAATTACTATTGTTTTGGCTTCACAAATCAATAATATAATTCGTGTTTGTCTAAAATAGAAATTAAGTATACTTTTTGTAATATGATCAACATTTTTTAAGTTGGGTCCGACTAAAGATGAAAAATGTCTTATGTAGCAAGATAGATCAAAAAGGTTGCCCATGCCTGATTTAGATTCAATAAGGTACATATTAGGCAACTTTCAAATCCTGTTTCATTAAGTGAATATGTAATAGGCTTTAAATGCTATTAGCTCAGAAAATTTATAAGCTTTTTCAGTTAAACTAATTGAGGTGTGTGGTGTAGTAATGGTTACCAACACACAAAATGGAATCTGAAAACTTAGTTCAAATTTCAGCTAAGGCTGCTTATGTTCACTTTTCCATAACTCTTAGAGTTCTAGAACACACGAGGCCATATGTAAACAAATGTGGCCGGAAATCCTAGAATGCATGAAGGCGTGCAAGATGATACCCTTTGTTTAAACAGGTTTTTTAAACGGTTTTAGAATTTTCTAGCATAAGAGAAATAACTCCTGTTACTTCATCTATCGTTTATTTCCACTTAGTAATAATTGTTTCACTTTTAGACACGTGCTACACAAGTTTAAGTGTTTTTTGGGGTTTTTTTCCAATGTTCTTTTTCTACGATAATTATTTTCTTCGAAATGGCCACTGAATATTTGAACAATGTTTTATTCGACAATTTGATCGATGAATTAGTTGCTGATAGGGCTGTATGCCTGGGAGATGATAATCAAAGTGATATATCTGTTTCTTTGGTACACACGAGTGATTTATCGGATTTTTGATCAAGCGACAAAATGGACAAAGTTTCAACTCCGGAATGGTCAGCCATTGTCGTGGACCATCAACCCCCAACTTTTACCTGTTGGTCCTAAAAAAACCTTTAGGACTTGATGCCAACTAGTAGATTTTTTTTTTTTCAACTTTTCTCCTTAACTTTGAGGATATCGCCAATCAAAATTAACTTGTATGCAGAACAGATGGCGACTCCTAATTTAGTGTGCTGATGAAATTCTTGCATACCTGTGTGAATTTCTTCATAAATAAGCTGCATAAAGGTCATTAAAAAACACGTTTTGTGTTTGTGATGTTTTTATTTTATTTATTTTAATTTTATAACCATTGCGTTTAATGTATTACTAACAAACACACCACACGTTTTTCATCTTTCTTGAGCGCACCTATTTTTAAAAATTATTATATAATTAATCAACAACCATGTGTGCATAACATTATTTTTAGCACAAATGACTACATCAGCTCATTAAAAAACAGTTTTTCCTGCAATACTGCCAATTTTCACAATCTGTTCACAAGTAAAGAAACTATAAATATTTGAATAAACAAACCATTTTTAGCCATTTTCTGCTCAATCTTTACAGAACTGTGCTATGGAATTTTCAACAGGATGTTAAGTTAAGAAAGGCATGAATACACTTCTCCCGGCATTGTCTCATCCTCAGATATCTTGAGACTTTGGCAAACCACTCTCCCATTAATGCCTTACCTGCCCAAGCAGTAGCAGCAAAAAGCTGTTACCCCCGAGTCATAATATTTATTTTTACTCTTGATGTACGTTTTTCTTTATATGCTCAGATTTCTTTCATTTTCTTTTCTTAGGCTATTACAGTCTTGGTGAAAAATTTACCCAAAACAATGTCACCTTGGTTGCCACAAATTTTGCCTCCAGTCTGGAATCTTTTCACCCATAGTGTTGAATTGTATCCCTTTTTCTCATGCCTCAAGCTCTATTCCTTTTTTTCATGCCTGAACTCTATTTATACAGCTATCCCTGGCCATTTGCAGTTCAGTCTTGTATAATTTAATGGGAATATTTTTGGGGATGCTAATAATCGCTGCACTGTAGTTCTTTTTATTTTATTTATTTTTTAAATTTTTTTTAACTAGCATAGGCATCTACAACGCACTTTTTATTGCTCTTTTAAAATGAAATTGCAATAATTAAATACCTTCTTTGAAAATTTAATTTTGGTTATAACTGCAAGAAAATTTTGATTCTGCCATAATTGACGGATCTGTTACCAGAAAAAATGAGGTTGAGTTTTAAAATTAAAATATTTTTACTGAATTCATTTATTTGTACATTTACAATTTGGGATCAAAAGATTTATGGGTTTTGGGGACCGATGGGTGGGGTTTCAGTAAACATTATTTGCAGCCCCCTAGTACCCCTAACCCCTGGCAAGGGATAACTGTACATTGAAAAATCATAGTTCATGAACTGGGATCAAATGTAGAATCAGAACCCCAAAATTGATTCAAATGAAGTCCCAAATTTTCAGATGACACCGCACATGTCAAGGTGTCAACAGACTTTCTCCTTTTTTAATTGAATCAATGTAAGAGATACTTGTTTTTATTAAATTAAAACTACATATTTGTTTTTCTGTAAAGAAAAAAAATGATCCTTTTAAACAATCTATCAATATTAACACCCCGATGCAACATGTGATGTCATTTATAGTGTCAACTGAAAATTTCCAACTTCCACTGGAATCAATTTTGGGATCCAGATTCTACATTTAAGCCATGAACTGAACAAAATGCTTTCAAATTATTAATTCTATAAATTAGTTGATTTTGTAATAATTAGTCTTTAATATATTTTATGTATTACAAATTTCATTATTTTATTTTAATGTTTATTAAGATATTTAAGGTAATATTCCACATGTAACTATATTTGTCTATTTCTTTTACATAATTAATAGAATGATATGCATCATTTGCTACAAGTCTCTTTGATTTCATGATAGTTTTTTTTAAGAGAATTGGATTATAGTTTTATTCCATATATTATTCAAACTATTGTCTTTATCTTTATTTTTAGCACAGTGTTCGAACCGATACTCTCTATGTCCTCCCTAAGGTGTATGCTTCTAGACTGCTTGCAGCACTTCATTTCAGAAAACAACTGCATTACAATTATTTTATTATTTTTATAAAAATTAAGATAAAGGTAAATAGTAGTCAAATTTAATACAATGAACTGCATTAGTTTGGGCCTTTTTAAGATTTTTTTTTTTTTTTTTTGTTTTTTGGGAAAGTTGAGGTTCATTATATTATAAAAATGGCAAAATAGTAGTCGGGTAATATAAAATTACGATAGTGCATTGAGATAATAGTTGAAGAGTTATTATTGATGTCACCATTGACCCAAAGTTGTACTTGAAATTTTGAATTAAGCAGAATAAATTTTTCATAAGAAAAGTGATGTTTTTTAATTTTATTTCTATGAACAGATAGTTTCAGATTGGACCTGACAGGGTTTGGGGAACTATAATTTTTTATTTTTTACATTTGACATCCTAACCTCTTGAGTAAATGGGATAATTTAATTGCTCAGTTCAAATAAACCCTGTATTTGTTTTATTTTTTATTTTGTTGACTTATACTTGCAGTATGAAAAGTGATGAATTTATGTTTTCAACACTTTTTGTAATCAAACATGATCCTGTTTTGTCAAAGATTTGATGATCATAATTCGAAACAAAGGATGTAGACATTAAGACAATGTAGTTATCAGTCTCTTGGTTCTGTTTTGAATTTCTTTTTCATTTGAAGTTTCTAAGATGATACCAGGAATAAAATCTCTAACCTTTAAGATATGTCAGATTGATTATATACAACTTTGACAATGAGTCTATTTTTCTGATCCAGTTTGCCTATCTTAACATGTAATTTGATGTTTGAAAATTGACCTTTGCTGTGCAGTATCAGCTTATTTTAATAAAATGTTTCCAAATGCTTCATTTATCATAATTTATAAATTCTTTGTGATTCTTCTTTATTACTTCCATTTTTCTTGACTTTGCCAAGTTATGTACGTACTGTTGTAAATAACACAGAAGATGCTGACAATCCTGTTGATTCTGATGGTATGTACCATCCAATTCACTTGCTTTAAATGCTTATTGCTATCATTCTTTTTTTTTTTAAAGATTTTTTGCAGCTTGTTTCTCTTTCAATTTATGGAAAGATATTGATCACTTCTCTCCTTACAGAGGTTGTAGGCGAAAATATCTCTTCATTATAAGAGATTATTTGTATTTAATACAGAAGAGATTTTTTTCAATGCAAAACTAAATTAGGAATACCTTACTTACTTTTGGTTATGGTTAGTGGGGTGTAGGGTTATGATGTAATTATATAATTTATTTATAACGTTAATAGCCAATCAATACGTTGTTTAGAAACATCGGCACTACTTAGTTTTTTTTTCATTACTTAATTAAAATTAATTAAATTTTTTTTTTTTTTTTTTTTTTTTTTTTTTTTTTTTGAAAATAGGGTGGGTGGGTCGGTCATATGCAATCAAATACAGTAGTTATTGAAATGGGTATCTTGCATTATATTGGGTTGATGCAAAAGTTTCTAGAATCTTTTTTTTAAACAAAAGCTGGTTTTCTATGACTTTTTGCCACATTTCAGGTCCATTGAGTATTTCATTTTAAAAGAACAATTGCAGTTTTAATGTGATGAATTCTTTGAGGAATTTTTCAATATCTTGAATTTGTTGGGAACAAAGACAAAGAAATTTTACATGGAATGACACTATTAATAGTCTGAAGATTGTACCACATGTGAAAGAACTTCCCATCCCAGCTCCATGATTGTTTGCTGTGTTGCATATGCAGCAAAATCACTGGTCAACTTGCCCAGAAAAGTCTTTTCTCTTCCAATGTGTCATTCAAATAAGCTCACTGTATGGTTTGCAGTGATAGTTTGTTTTTTTTCTTCTAGTTACAACAAAGAATTCCCTTGGAATTCCACAGAGTAGAACCTTTTTTTTCCCCTGTAGATTTCATTCAGCTTTCATTCAGGTTTAGTTGTTGAAGGCTGTCCTGGATTTCGTTTTTGGATTCTTGTAATTCATTTTTTCCATTGCCACTGGCTATCTTGTCTAATGACTTCTGTGTCGAGCAACAAGAGAAAGACTAATTGATATTTCTTTCTGTAAATTCATGCGGAATCTATTTTCTAGCTACTGAATTCGGCATACGACAAACAATAAAAAGCTGGTAAAACTTCAAAGACATTGCAGTAAATGGCACTAGGAACTTCTGTATCAACCTAATATAAGCAGGATATAATCTTGAAAAAAGTGAATATATAGTAAGGTTTTTATTGAAGTTGCTAGAATGAAACATTTGATTTGTTTCACACCAACTTGCTATGCTATAAACTGAACCTAACCTACGCAGAACATTTGGAAGATAGTTGCGGCATACTATTGTGTCACAGTTTGGGAACCCATGGGTTAAAGTTTAGATCCTTGTTTATGAGGACCTCTTCTCCATCTACTCTGTATTTCTCAAAGTTGCTAAACCAATGCCTTTGCAGACAACTGAACTCGGGGTTTTAAACAAACAATTCTACAAAGGCCAGTCCAACTTGTGTTTTTGTGCTTTATATATTTATTTTAGTGTTTTGTTTCTTATCCCCCCCCCCTCCTTTTTGTACTTATTTCTTAATCTGTTTTAAAATCCTGTAGTGATTAAAATATGACAACTTTATAGAAAGTTTTATGGCATTGACCTTTGTTCTTTCAGGAGAAATTCTTGGCTTTGAAAATCTGGTTTATAGTGTATTTGAATTTGTTCTTGGCCTTTTGGAGACTCCGCGTTTCCGAGGAACTGTAAGAAAATCTTGTGATCAGATTTTGTTCTACATGATACTTTACATGCAGATTACAGAAGATCAAGTAAGTGGCACTTGTTCTTTATTTCTGTAGTTCTTGCTGCTACTGCTGCTAAGGAAAAATTGTCTAATTTGTAATGTAAAACCAATGGTTATAATTTTCTTATTGAATTTCTTGATGAAATAATTTTTTCTTTTGAACTGATTTTATGAACAAGCAACCATATTGTAATAAGTTTAATTTCATTGTATTTGTTGGAAATATATACCATTAGGTGTGTTGCATAATGCATATGCATTCCTTTTTACACATGCTGTGTAAATCCCCAAGCAACTGAATCGTTGTTAAACAAGTGATACGCAAATTAAATCTGGATGGTCGAGCGAAGGTGGCAAAAATATTGTCAAATCTAGGAGGTGGGCAGTCTGAAAGAGAGACAAATTCTTTGCTGCACTTTTTCTTGCATCGTTAGCTAGTGATACACAGTGAACCTGGGACAGACAATCAACCACATTTACTACATCGAGGTCCTTGAACAACTCAGAAAAAGGGTTGCTGACTCTTGGATGCTTTGTCATGATAACACCCCGTCACACCACACTCTCTGTGAATGAGTTTTTGGCCCAAAAGAATATTCACAGCCCCTTACTACTCTGATCTGAGTCCTTGGGACTATTTCCTGTTCCCAAAAATCAAAACCCAACTCCATTTGGGAACTGTTGAGAATATCCAACAGGTTGTGACAAACCAACTGAAGGCAGTGTCAGTTGAAGACTTCCAGCAGTGGGAACAATGTCTCTGTTGGTGTGTGGCTTCCCAAGGGACCTATTTTGAAGCAGATAAAGTTGATAGTAAATATTTTTACACAGTACTTGAGAATTTAATCCTAAAAAGTCCTTATTTTATTTTTTTTAAAATTAATACTCAATCTTATTATTTAACAGGTTTTTGTAAATGAAGAAAATTAAAATTCTAAATTTAAATTTTATTTTTTGACTTGTTTCTAGGTTCGTATGTGGAGCAGTGATCCAGACCAGTTTGTAGAAGATGAAGATGATGACACCTTCTCTTATTCAGTGAGGATATCAGCTCAGGATTTGCTCTTGGTTAGTTTACACTTCTGATTGTACATAAAAAATTAATTAAGATTTACAAAAACGTCTTTCACTACATTAGCCATGAATATTAAAATCAATAAGGAGAATAAATAATACATGAAGATCTAATTTAAACTCTTCATATTCTAAATTCCTCTTACCACTCTAAATTACATCAGCTAATTTTTGTAGCTGAAGGTTAAATACTTATTTTGTCCACCAAATATTTTTTTAATTAAGCAGTGCAAAAAAACACTTATAAATTTGAGATTTTCTTTTTTTTTTTGGAAATGTTGATTATCTAAAGTTTCTACAAAACCTTACATTTTCAAGACTGGGAATTTAATTTGGGTATTCATATATTTTTCTCACTTAAAAAAGATTAGCTTTTTAAAAAAAAAAAAAATGCTTGTATTCCTTGACAGTAGTAGATGGGATAATATAAATGTGTAAAGATAATGAAATGACATTGATTTTTTTTTTTTTTTTTTTTTTTTTTTTTTTTTTTTTTTTTTTTTAGACTAAAATGAATTTAAAACTCAGAGTGCCTACCTCCGCCAACACCATTGTACATGGATCCATCCCAAAATTTAATCACTTCGTTTGTAGCCACACTTCCCAAAAAATTCATTGAAAATCACTGTGGGCATACATGAGAACATTTGGAAATAGCTGTCCACACGATATTTCCAAAAGTTCTAGGTATATTTCAATGAAACTTTGGAGTGGATCCATGCACAATTACCTCCCCATCGTTGTATTTATGTCCACACCACAAATCGCTAAAAGTTCATGGTTGTATGCAAGATATCTCCACACATTCTCAATGAAATTTTGTGGAAGGGTGGACAATAGGCTACGGAAGAACTGATAAAATTGTTGTGCGGATCCATGCTTAATTACCTCCCCTCTGTCATGAGCGTATACATGAATGTATGAAAAAAAATCAATCTTTCAATCCCAAAAAGATTTCCTTGATCTGCCCCAAAATTTGACCACCTCTTCCTTACCCCCATTGCCCACCCTTCCACAAAATTAATTGAAATCCATTCAGTACTTTTGGAGATATTGTGTGGACAGACACAACCAAATACATCTTTTCAGTTTCGTTGACAGAGGTAAATGATTGGATCAAATGTAGAATACAGACTCCAAAATTGATTAAAGTCAGTTTTTCAAATTGTATGATACCATTTCTTCACAATATTCTTTCATGTAGCTAAAGGGGTCTGAATTCCACATTTCATCCTTGTTTTGATTACACCATAATCAAAATTTAATTTAATCTGAAAATTTGTGCTTTTAACTTGAATTGATTTGATAATGTTAACATTATTTTGACTTACAAGTTTTGTATTGATTTACTCAACCTCCCTACAAGGGCAGAATGTCAGTGACACAAGGTTGTTTAATTTATGGTCCGACACAACGTTAGTGTCAC
Source organism: Architeuthis dux (assembly GCA_006491835.1). NCBI lineage: Eukaryota > Metazoa > Mollusca > Cephalopoda > Oegopsida > Architeuthidae > Architeuthis > Architeuthis dux. The sequence goes on along the minus strand of VCCN01006364.1, from coordinate 218,386 downwards.
AGGGGTGGGTTACGGAACTTTCATAGCAAAAATGGCTATTTCCTAGCGACTATTTATAGCCGAAACGATAAAAACATCATTCATCTGAGCAAAAATATTGATACTATTGAAAAATAAAATGACTCTGAAAAGTTTTTATTTTTATGTAGCATAGATTATTTTTAAAAAAATTTTTTTTTTTTTCCAATGATAATTTCACAACTTTATTTAAAAAGATTTTATTTTACTTATTGCCCGCAAAAGCTTTGAACAACATTGTAAAAATTAAATCATTTACTTTTACTTTATTTATGAGTCCTGTAGATTAGACACCAGATGAAAATGAATTCATCCTGCTTGCTTTAACATGACAGATAATGTCTTAACTTTTTCATAGTTTAGCGACATCAGATGAATGATGTTTTTATCGTTTTGTTTAGGCTATAAAAAGTTGCAAAATTAATGTATCCTCTCCTGATTTAACTTCTCAAATCTTTGCTAATTTTTCTCTTCTCTCCCTCTTCCAGTCTTTAGCAACAGAGTTTCCTAATGAAAGTGCCCCAGCTTTGTGCCATGCATTCACCCAACACATACAACAAGCAGAGATGGACAAAAATGCTGGCAATCCTCATTGGTTAGTCATGATGATTGAAATATTCACTTAATAGCCGTGTTCTTTGGTTTTTCAAAATATTACGTTACTTAATGTTGGTATGATGGAAGATGATAACCGTAATTTAAAATTCAAACCATTTCACTTGCAAAATTTCCTTCTTTTTCAGCTGAAGATAATCTAAGTAATTTTAGATGTTACAGTGTTCGAATTTCTTAGATGAAGCATTATTTATTTATTTCATCACATTTCTTTTGCTTTTTATCGCAACTCCTTGATTGTCATTCCATGACCTTTAAGTAACACTTATCTCCCTGGAGGCTTATTCTTTATTTCCAATCCATGCAGCTCATTTAACAATCATAGAATGACAATCTGTGAGCTTCAATAAAACAACAGAAATAAGATGAAAATAAATGACAATGCTTTATCTAAGAAATACTAATAGAGCGAGGTGTAAAAATATAAACTAGTTGCTGTCATTTGAAGAAGGGTATATAGCTATATGACCCCTGTTGGTTAACCATCGTACGGTAAGGTACTGTCAGGAAAAGACATGCTCTCAAGGATAAGAGATGCAAGTTCAAATCTTGTTTGATGCTTATTTATTTCTGATCCATGCAGTCTACTCAACAATCATAGAATGATGATCTATTTTTATTTTTGCCGTAAATCATTGTTTCATGGAATGTGTTATAACTTAGGAAATAGAATAAGTTATAATTTGCTTTATTAGATCATTCTCTTCTATTTACTTTTAAATTAAGTTTCAGACATTCTTTATGTATGTTTGTTTTTTACATACTAATGGCATTTCAAGCTATTAAACTATTACTGACTTAAGTGACCAAATATAATAATAAAAAGCGAAAGAAATACTAGTCAAAAATTAATTTTAAAAAATCTAAGTAATTGTTTATTTCTTTGCCTATTGAATGCTTGAGCTCTTTCCATTCACTTTGTTTGATCTATGCATTGCATAGATTTTTGAACATTAGGATATTCTTTTGGGAGTATAAACATTCTGTAAACTAAATCCGTATCTTTAAGTTATGTGGATTAAGGTTAAAATCTTGATGATATTTTCCTCCTTGGAAGCTACTTAGCTTCCTTAAAATTATTTATTCAGGCAAATTCAGTACTATGAATTGTATAACTTCTTTTAAAAGGGAAGTGGGTCAGAGCATGCACCTCACACATTTGTTTGATTTCTTTTTTATATTAAAGCAGTAAAACTTTCCTCTCTTACTGAAAGGCAAACTGATTTGAATTTATCTTAGAAATTCAAATACTATTACATCTAATAAACAAACAAGTTGATGGCATTTGGATATTTTCTTAAATCCTCATTTTAAAATTCTAACTTATTATTGTTACAGGTGGAAAATTCATGAGTCTTGTCTGCTAGCTTTGGGAAGTGTACGAAATTTATTTGTGGACCATTTAAAAAAAGGAAAGTTACAATTTGACATTAAACACTTCATTGAATCTGTGATTTTAGCCGATATGACTGCTGGCTCAGGTATGTTTTTATTTATAAGCATACATGTATTTTTAATTTTTGCTGTAAATCATTGTTTCATGGAATGTGCTATAACTTAGGAAATAGAATAAGTTATAATTTGCTTTATTAGATCATTCTCTTCTATTTACTTTTAAATTAAGTTTCAGACATTCTTTATGTATGTTTGTTTTTTACATACTAATGGCATTTCAAGCTATTAAGCTATTACCGACTTAAGTGGCCAAATATTTAACTAAAAAGTGTCTAAGATGTATCAAAGTTTATTGATTAGGTTTTATGATGTTTGAACTTTAATGTATTTGATCTGTTAAAATAGAATTACTTTCATTAAACAATTTAATGAAACTAGTGTTTTGATATTTTAAGAATTTTGTAATTTAAAAAAATTCTTTTTTTTAGTCTCACCATTTCTGATTGGTCGATGTCTTTGGACTGGTAGTCGGTTTGCAGCAGTGATGGGTCCTGAAATAATGGAAAAGTAAAAATTGCTTTTTGTCATTTGAATATTTTAATCTTATTTCATTGAAAAAGTCAATCAGCCTTTGTTAAAGATTGATTAGTCTAGTTATTTGTAAACATTACAAACTTATTTATGGTAACAAATTTTCAATTTTCTTAGATTGTAATTCAAATTATAGAAATTACTACATATTTTGTTTATAAAAGACCATTTCATTTTAAGACTATCATCTTTTTTCCAGATTTTTCCAAGCTACAATGACAGGTCTTCACCCCACCCAACCTGCTAGTGTGAGAATTTCTGCTATCAGAGCTGTGTTTGGCTTTTGTGAATATTTAAAAACCTGTGGCACAACCCAAATTTTGTTCAATTTTCTCCCAAACATCATGGAAGGCCTTCTCTCTATTACCACCCAGTTTTCATCTAATGTTTTAGCTCTTAGTTTGGAAACATTGATTGTTGTCTTAGCCGTGAGTGTTCTTTTACTATCAGTAACAATTAACAAATTTTGCATTTTAAAAAAAAAAAAAAAAAAAGTTCAAAAGTTCTTAGACACAAAATTCATTGTTTTTATTTATTTATTTTTTAAATATATTTGTAATTAATGTAAAATCAAGTTTAACTAAGGATGATTAAGTAGATAATATTAATGAACTTTTTATTTTGACGGTTGTTTAGGATGAGAATGCACATTTTTATCACAAGAATAGAAGACTAGATAACATCTCTTGAGCTGGTTAATGTTATATGATCTCTCTCTAAGGAGAGATTTATTTAAAGTCCTATGTGTAAAGAAATAGCCCTTTTGATCAGTCACCATTAACACTGATGAGAAGTATTCTATACAGTTTTTTTTTTTTTTTTTTTTTTAAGCGCACAGCATATATATTCTTTCTTTCTTTTTTTTTTTTTTTTTCTTTCTCCCTCTAGATTGATGATAATTTCACTGCAAGTATTGAAGCTAAAGTTACTCCACTTACTATTGCAGTCTTCCTTAAATACAGCAGTGGTAAGTTGAACATATTTTCTTTCTCTCTCTCGTGAATGCGTAACCTATAATTTGGTCTTCTCATCCTTTTATACAGACACTGATGTTTACTCTGAAGTAATTTTTAGCAGTCAGTGTGCGCAAAAAATCTTATGTACAAAATTTTTTTGTGTGCACATTATTTACTTTGTACGCTGGATGAAAAACGTGTGCTATGTTCAGGTGAGCCACTGTAAAGTCATGATCACTTGCATTAACTAATTATCTTTTTTTGCAATATCTCAGTTGATTTTGTTAATTTCCCATTATTTTTAATAAATTATGTTTATATTATATGTACATGGTTAAAAAAAAAACTTGGTAATTTATGGTAAAAGTTGAAATTGTTATAGTATTTAAAATAAGTGGTTAGGTGAAAATGTAATCAGTTTCTCTGAAAAATGACATTCTTGAATTTAAAATTAAACAATATAGTATCAGTTCTCTTATTTTCTTATATTTGTTTTTCTCCCTGAAGGAAAGTGATCACTTAATATAATTTAGTTGAAACGGTTGAAAGTATTGCTATGTATAATATACTTCTTTTTCTCTTCATATTTTGCTGGTACTATTAATCGGTATTCACATAAATATCACAATACATTCCTAACAGAGGTAAAACCTCTGCAAATGTTAACTTCATATAAGCAAACTTTTGTCTAAAATTTCATTCTGTGAAATCTTCACTTTCTACATACTGTATATGAGTTGTCTATATTTACATTTTAATTTAATAATGTTAATTATCTTACATATAAAGAATATTTAATCTTTCTTTGAAGATCCTTTAATTGTCAGTCTAGTAGAAGATATGGTGGGAGTATTAGCTGAAAATGCTCAAGTCACTTTACCATTGCAACAACGTCTTTTACCAACCCTTATCAGTATTCTCCAAGCCGCTCCAGATAAAGTACCACCAGGATTACCAGCTGTGAGTACAGATCTTTTCCCCACCTTTTTTGAGAGATTAAGAAACAGAACTTATGGTAAAATTGAAATTGTTATAGTACTTAAAATAAGTCTTCATCTTGGAATTAAAGATTTAGGTTTCTGTAAATAATATTTTCCCATTTGTTGTGTTGTGTAAGAACAAATATATTGTCAACTATTGTGAAAGTTTTAACATTAATCTGTTATTAAACACTGGATTAGCACTCTGTAGGCGACTTCATTCAATGAACAAAACGTTTGCTGAACGATAGTGTATTTGAATTTCGGATGTGTTATGTCCTACTATGGCAGCAAAAAGGACCTTAATTGAAATGCAGTGGCTGGGGAAGTAATACTCGCAAATGATGCAGTGTTCTAAAGGTTAAGCAATCATTTAATGTTAAGTCCACTTCCAGGTATTCTATATAATATATACTAGCAAGGATACCTGGCGTAGCCCGGGGAAAAGAATAACTTGAAATTAGACAACACATTGCAAAATATGTTAATTTGTTATTATGCAACACAACAAATGGGAAAATATTATTTACAGAGACCTAAATCTTTACTTCCTGTCTGCACTGGTTACTAACTGTCGTGGGTTAAATTGTGATAAAAAAAAATCAACAAAAAATAAGGATGAAGGTAAATAGGAATAGGAAAAGCAAAAACCTCCGGACTTGTTACTTTCTGCTGCTATCAACTGTTTCATTGCCAAAATTTGTTTAAGAATTGATTTTATTATAAGAAATATGTGTGCCAT
>VCCN01006364.1:180519-197535 GCA_006491835.1 Architeuthis dux | reverse complement strand
ATCACAGAAGCCATGAAAATGGAGATCAGATATAGAAAATCTTTGCTCAACAACACATTTGAAACTGGGTGGAACTCTGGTCAATCTGATGAGAACATTGAAAGAGTCTTCTAGAGGCAGGTCAAGGCAATGATTCAGATGATCCACTTGCCGTGAACAGTGAGTCTGATGAGCTGCAACCCAAATGAAGGAGACTGCACAACACAGCAGATGAAACTCCATCTGATTCTGAAGACCAAGAGCAGAGCACAAGCGGTGCCAATGATGATCAGCCATTCAACTTTTCTGCCCAAGGACAGTGGGTGGCCGTCTATTATAATGATAGGTTTTATATTTCGTCATCGAATGGGACTTTGAAATAGTGCCTGTCAGCAGATACTGGCTAGTGCCTGCAGTTGGGAAGATTCAACAGCGGTATGACGTGATCAAGCGTCTTCCATAAGCAGTTTTCTGTTAGTATTTGTTGCAATTATTTATATAGTTTGCAATAAAAAGATCCTCTTTCAGTCTGACATTTTGCAAAAGAAAGCATTTCTTTTTAATATAAAACAAATTTATTTTTAATATTTCAAATACTCATAAATGCACCTAGATCCCTTTACTAAACAACATATCTTCTTTTTCTGATTCCAATGACACCAAAACCATCCATGTAGCATAAATAGAAGCCGAGATATCGAGTTTTAAAAATGCAGTTGAATTACCGGAAATAATGGTTACAATTTTAACAAGTGGAAAGGGGAGAAATTGAAATTTTGCTGATTTTAACTCCATGAATCAGGCATTATTTGTTCATTTCTGAATCTGTGAAAAAATCAGGCTTGTTATTTATACTATAGGGAACAGTGTAAAATAAGATTTGGCAATGTTCATAACACAAATCAAGCATACTGAGCTGTCAAAATCCATGTTTTATGCTTTTTCAATTTGGCGCAAAAATTTGCGGCAAAATTAAATATTCAAAAATTCATATCTCGAGAACCGTTCAACATGTTTTAATAACATTTATATCAATGGAATCGGGATAAATAGATCCAGACAATGGAATAAACAGTTTATATGTCATTGACATATCAAAAATCAGTTTGGAGTACCTACTTATAGTTAAAGAAATGAAATGAACAGTGTCCATCATCCATCAACACTGTCCTAAAATTTCACTCTCGGGCTTGATTGTAAACCATTTGCTTTCCAAGAATTCTCTCCCCACTTAAACTTGTAGGATTTCAGCTTACTAATGCCATCACAATGTAATATTCTTTGTTTGCAACATACATTGTGAACTGCGATGTTCCCTCTTATTTTTAGTCAGTGTGTGCAAAAATCTCATGTTGAGCAAAACTTTTTCCAGTGAGAAAAGTATGTGTGCACTTTTGGATTCAACATAGAGAATCAATATATTTTCAAAATTCAGTAAGCTATCTACAGAATTTAAATCTTTTGTGCGCACATTAATTTCTTTTGTGCACTGGTTGCAAAACATGCGTATGTGTGCACAGCTTAGAGGGGACAATGGTGAACTGATATCTTCAATATCATGCAATTCCTAAACACATTTTCATGTGTCCTGTAAAAATCTATCTAATGAAGATATCCACATCCCAACTTGGAAACTTCTTATTTATCTATATGTAAGAATTGTTGGTATTAAAAACAATTCAGGTAGCTTAACTTTTTTGTGATTTTGCAGGAAGAAGAGTTTGAAGATGATGAAGATGAAGAAGATGGAGGAGGAGGCTCAACACTGTCACAAATTTTGGATGAGTATGAAAATGAGACTATTAATGGTTAGTAGACAAAAGGTTTCTTTATGGTATATCTTAACTTTGCTTAGAAAACTGAGAATGGTTGAGGAATAAATGCTCAAAGTGGATTGTGCATTTAAAGACAGCTCGTTTGATATATACTGTTCGGTGAGTTGGCCCCTGGCCAGCATAACAGGAAGAGATACAAGGATTCCCTAAAAAAGACCCCCATCTGTGCCAGTTGGCCGTGAGACATGGCATTATAATCTTCCAGGCAACCTCCCGTTGCTGCGCTGTAAAACTAGAGTTACCTCCAGTTGGCAGAACTTGTCCTGTATAGGCCTTGTAAGCCATTGGTGGGTTTGGCTAAGACATAAATTTTCGTCAAGCCAAGATATGTGCTTTAGTTGTTTTCCTCTTCTGTAATTATAGCAACTATAGAATTGTCAAAGTAACAACAAAAAAATCAATATCTATATTATTAACCTATCAAATCATTTCTATAAAGAGCTGTTCATCTAAGATTTATTTCCAGTTGTAAAAACTCACAATTGCTACGAAATTGAGATACTTTATGCTATTTACATCAATATCAATTACTACATTTCTCATTCTTTTTGCTTCTACATATATAAGACATTTTCTATTTAATATAATCAGTAACTAAATATTTTTATCATTTTAAGATGTATGAGCTATAATTTATTTTGCTCTCATTCTACAGTAGCTAGACAATATTTACAACGTATAGAGAGCAATTTGTAGATCCTATTGTACGAAGGCCTCCTGTCTCTGTAGATAGTGGAATGACACTGAAGTGACTTCCAAGGAGCAAGCTTGGGCGAAGTGTATAGAGATCCTGAAATTCCCTGTCAACAGAACCTCCCTCTTGGCCCTGCTAATGAAGTTCAAAGGAAACTGGAGCAATGTTTGGATTTGTTTGGCTGCAGAAGCTGCCAGAAGGTAAAGTTGGCATCCATCTGCCTTGAGGGGGCTCCACTCCCTGGTTTGGAATCGGTTGTCTGTCTCCTAGACTGGCTGCCAACCATGGCTAAAGAACCGAATCGGGAGGAGATGGATTCATGCCTTTCCCAAGAGCATTAGTATGAAGTGAACACAAACCGTCTCAGCTGGAGTTTGAATTCGGTTTGCTGGTTCCATTCTCTGTGCGGCTAAGCATTAGGCCACCCACACCTCCATTGTTGTATAGCAGTTGACAAAAACTGATGTTTTAAGCAACTGGAAACATGTGTTTCTGCTAATTCAGCTATATGAAATGAGCCATTTCATATAGCTGAATTAGCAGAAACACATGGAGCATAGTTTTACAAAAAAATTGTTCTGCATTTTTATCAATGAGTTTTGAGGATTTTATTACAGGCTAAATTCCTTTCTGTTTACAGATCTGGATGGTGGAATTGACGATGATGATGACCCTGATGCCTTGGCTGATCCTGTTTACCACATTAATGTCCAGGTAAGCCATAAATAAATTTAACTACTTTGATGAAACATACTTCCAGAAATCTTTTTGGAATAATTATAAATAAACAAATTTGATACCTAATTTAAAAGTTTTTTCAGTAATGGATTGCAATTTATTAAAAAAAAGACATTGAATAAAGAAAATAACGGTATTATTTATAAAAATGAATTTATATATTCATTTTTATAAATAGTACCACTATTTTCTTTATTCAATGTCTTTTTGTGTGTGTGTGTGTGTAAATTTTATGGAAATTCGAACTGTTAGATTTTGCTAAGAAAAACCTAATTTCTTTCTTATTTGATAGAATAACATTTCCCTATTTATTGTGCAGTAATTTTTTTTTATTATGAATATTTAAAATACTTCTTAAATAGTTAAAGTTTTTTGTTAACTATTTGTTGCTATTAAGATGGTTAGTTTAAACATGTATTATTGAACAATTCATATGCTCTTATGTTCGGTTTTATTTATAACATACAAAATTCATGATGCCACATAAATATTTATTTGTATTGTTTTAAAAAGTTTTTTATAAATTTAAATAATTTTTAATTTCCCCCTAGGCTTATTTGACTGAATTTCTGCAATCTTTGTCTCAGCAACCCTTCTACAATATGTTCAGCAGTCATCATACTCCTGTTGAGAAGCAAGTACTACAAACAATTGGTATTCAATGTTAAGCAAAAGATTTTCTCTGGTCTATCAATTTCCCTCTACTTTTGTCTTGCCGAAAGCCCTGCCAATTAAAGTGATTTGCTCTTCCTTCATTTGGTTGGATAGCAGGGAAGAACTATTTTGCCATTCTGAAATGCATGCATAACTACACACAAAGAGCCATAGCCAAATACTGCTTAAATTGTTTTCACTCTTTTTATAATTCCTCGTTTCTCTTGGGAGAGAAAGTGGAAACAATTGAGAAAGGGAGTTGCATTCTCTTTTATGAATTGAACAAAAATTGATGTATTTAATAGAATATCAAGTTCTGTAAATAAAATTGTTAAAATAAAAAACTTTTGTAATTTTTATAAATTTTTTATGAGCTTGGTGTGAATAACTTAATAATACAATTTTCACTATATGCCTGTTCTGATACGGCAAAAAGAATTTAAAATTATTTATAATTTTAGGCCTGAGGTTAGAAGTATCTTAACACATTCAATTAAAATTGGACTGAATTAAAAGATGGAAATTGATATCAAAATGTTTAACCAGTGAAAAATTTCCTCACTATCTAGTGTAGCTCATCGAAGACACTTGGACAGTGTATAGTTGATTAGCTTCTTTTTTCAGCAACAAAATTATATCGAAACTCATGAAAAAATGTTGAGTATGATTTTGGACATACGGCCACAATCTGGTACAGGAATACCTTGATTAGTGCATGTTTTGATGTATGGTTAAGGCTTTGCTATACAGATTAATGTAACTAAGTATAAGCTGAGAAAAAAAAACATTAAATTATAATAAGACCTTAGACAGTATAAACAATTTTTGGAACAAATTAAATTTGGAAACTGCGACTACAAAAAATAATTTGTTTTTTTTTAATAAATAATATAGTTTTCAAACTCATGAATTTATTGAGCGAAGACTACAGATTCTTCACTTAATAACTGCAAAATAAAAATAATTAGTCGAATATTAGCGAAATTTGAAGGGTATTTAAGTTTTTAATTAATTAAAATAAAATTAATTTAAATAGAAGTAAAATTCTAATAAACATGACTAAACCTTTTTTTTAAAAATCTCCAATGTAAACAAGTAATATATAAATAGAACTGAAAAGTCTATTAATAATAATGATTGAATGTCAAAAGGTAAGGTTTATGTTTTGTTTTTAAGTAAAATCAAAAATCAAAGGTAAATTTGTTTTTTGTTTTTAATTAAATTGTAGGCAATTCGGAATGTTCAGTTTATTGTTTAATTTACTCCAAACAAACTGAAATGTGAGAGTAAATTTAAATAAAAGCCATTTAATTTTTTTCTAACTTTGGTACTATTTGGGCATAAATAAAACTTAAACTCGGTAAACTTATCCAGAGTTTATGATGGTAAAGATCCTGTCTAATTAAACAAATGCTTCATCACACAGCATTTCCCTCATCTGATAATGCTATAAACTAATTGGTATAGTTTTAACTTACTTTACCTGTAAGCCAAAAATCAATATTACCTTGTAATGATTTACATGGTACAATGATAGTTGAATACTAGTATCTTATACTGGACATGCCATTTGCATCAGCTATTGTACAGTAATAGTATATAGGTTTCTGGCACATTTTTTGAGTTATCATTTTCTTGGGGGGTGGGAGGGTGTAGAATCTTGGCAACCAGGTTAAATCATATCTAAAAACCATCCGGATTTAGAAAGAAATTGTTGCCAGTTTTTCTATGAACTTAAAGTTCATAGAAAAACTGGCAACAATTTCTTTCTCGGGTAGCCATTTTGAAATTCAAAATGGACGACTGAATGTACATTTCTTTCCAATTATGACTAAGTCATTGTGCATGAATCCGTCCTAAAATTTAATCACTTCTTCCATGACCTATTGCCCACCCTTCCACGAAATTTCATTGAGAACCTTTGGAGATATTGTGTGGACAGACAGGATTGAATACAGAAATGTACAAAAAAATGAAATATCTCTTAATCAAAAACAAATTCCTGGGTCTACGCCAAAATTTAATCACTTCTTCTTTACAATGTGCATTAACTTTCCACAAAGGTATCCGGTGTGCTGAAAATATACTAATAGGCTACCACAGTCTGATCATTGGAAAAGTATAATATTCAAGATAACTGCCAAATCCATTAAAATACCCATTACTCCTTCATTATTCATCCTAGATAAGTTTTTCTAACATCTTTTTGTAGCATAAAGTGTGTTCAATACCAAAAGTATACCACATTCTGACCACTGGAAAGGTATAATTTTCAAGATGGAATCAAAGATGGACACCAAATTAGTCAGCTGCATTTAGGAAAAAAAACCCACCATAACCCCAAAACAATTGCAATTGAAGGTTTCTCAACGTTTTTTGGTAGTATCAGGTGTGCTCAATAATATACTAAAGGTCTACCAGTTTGACCACTGGAAAGGTATGATTTTCAAGATGGCTGCCAAATCATTAAAATGCTGACTACTTCAATATTCATCCTAGACCAGTTTTTTGTAGTATCAGGTGTGCTCAATTAATTAAAGTCTACCACAGGGAAGGTATAATTTCCAATATGGCATCAGAGATGTCTGTTAAATCATTCAAATGCTCACTATTCCTTCATTATTCATCCTAGACAAGTTTTTCCAATAATCTCTGTAGTATCAGGTGTGCTCAAAATGTACTAGAAGTCTACTAGGCTGACCACTGAAAAGGCATAATTTTCAAAATTGCCACCAAATCCTTAAAATAGCCCATTACTTCACCCCAGACAAGTCTTTTATGTAATGCTGCTGGATTTGGATGTTAAAAGCAATATTTTTTTTCATTTTCTGGGGCTTCAAGCTATGCTTAATTAGAAGTTTTTTTTTTTCAATTATTCTAGCCCCTGGAAAGGTATAATTTTTCAAGATGGCAACCAAATCATTAAAATACCCTTTACTCGTTCATTATTCATCCTAGACAAGTTTCTAATGGCTTTTTGTAGTATCAAGTGTTTAATAACATATCAAAAGTTTACCACAGTCTGACCACTGGAAAGGTATAATTTTCAAGATGGCTGCTAAATTAGTCAGCTGAATTTATGAGAGAACCCATTTTACCCACTAAAAAATTGTAACAGGAGGTTTCTCGACAGAATTTTGTAGTATCAGCTGTGCTCAATAACATACTAAAAGTCTGACAACTGAAAAAGTATAATTTCCAAGATCGCCACCAAATCATTCAAATGCTCACTACTCCATTATAGACAAGTTTTTCCAATAGTTTTTGTAGTATCTGGTGTGCTGAAAATACATTAAACGTCTACCACAGTCTGACCACTGGAAAAGTATAATACTCAAGATAGCTGCCAAATCATTAAAATACCCATTACTTGTTCATTTTTCATCCTAGACAAGTTTTTCCAACGGTAGTAGTACACATACAATGCTGGGGTTCAAAGATTTAAGACAGTTATTCCCCTTGAATATTTTTTAAAAAGTTTTCAACACCAGATAGACGAAAATAATTCCTTACTTAAATTGTTTTCGATCGCGCAATACGAGGTTAGAAAACAAGAGAAAGATGAAAGTGCGTATCAAGTTTAACTATTTTTTATTTTTTTTTTTATTTAATTGTTTTGCATTAAAATAATTTATTTAGTTTTTTCCTTAAAATAGTCTTAAATAAAAGGAAATTTATTTGCGATTAGCTATATGAAGTTGTTTTTTTATTTTTTACTTATACGCACTTTCATCTTTCTCGCTTTGTTGTTTTCTAACCTTGTATTGCGCGATTGAAAACAATTTAAGTAAGGGATTATTTTTGTTTATCTCCGGTATTCGTCTACCACAGTTTGACCACTGGAAAAGTATAATTTTTAAGATGGCCGCCAAATCATTAAAACGTTCACTTCTCCTTCAATATTCATCCTAGACAAGTTTTTCCAACGGTCTTTTGTAGTATCAGGCGTGCTCAATAACATACTAAAGGTCTACCACAATCTGACCACTGGAAAGGTACAATTTCTAAGATGGCTTAAAATGTCTAATACTTCTTCATTAATCATTGTAAACAAGGTTTTCCAATGGTTTTTTTGTAGCTGTGCCTAAGAACATATCAGAAAATGAAAGAAGGTATTTTGAATCATGCTGGAAATCCTTTTGGCCAAGAATTCTATGGTTTGGCTAATATGTATTCCAATGCTGTAATACAAGCTAATATTGAAGTTGACATACTTGACTGATTCAAAAGGACAAGAGAAATATACAGAATTCATCAGAGATAGGTTGAGGACGAAGATGAAACTAAAAACATTTGCATCTGCAGCAAATGTAAACCTGAGGGGAAGATTATTGAGCTAAAAGATTTCTTCTCTACAGAGAGCATGACCAGAATTAATGGGATTATCAAAAGCCATTGGTGAATTTGAATTCACTGCAATTCCCAGGTCTCTTTTTCAGCAGATGAATCTACCTTGATGAATGAGACAGAGGTTGTTGATGGTAGTGAAAGAAGAATAGAAATTACTGGGCAAACTGCATATAGAATAGTCATTATTGATGCTATCTATGGTAGACGTTCGCTGATGAAAGTATAAAGAACATTTTGTCAACAAATTGAAAAGAAATTCCAAAGGAGTAATGAAGGCAGAGTTCTGTTTGATCGTTACATACAAGGTTCACTTAAAGAGCAGACCTGGAAAAAGAGAGCCAAAAGCATTGATCCTATCAAGTTTCATGTGACAGAATCAATAAATGTAGGAGGAATTAGCATGAGGACTTTTCTATCAGATAGCAATACTAAAGACCAACTGACAACAGATGCTCTGTTGAAAAGGTTTAAAGATAAAGAAAAGAGAATGTGTGTGGCAGGGACTCTTGTTTCATCAAACCAACTAAAATTGCTGAGTGATAATATGAAAGAACATGATCACAAAGAGGCCGAAACCCTTCATTGTTTGGATGCAACAAGATCCACTCCTTGGTTGTAGCTTAGTGGTCCATTCAGTTGATACAGACATTTACGTTCTATTGCTCAAAATATATGATTTACTGTGTACATCAAAGTTACATATTGTAGCAGGAAAAGGAAAAAAAATCAACATATTATTGACATTGGGAAATGCTACAAAGCACTTGGTACTGCGAAAGCAAAAGCTCTGCTTGGATTACATGCATTTACAGTTCACATGAATATCAAAATGTAAGTGGGTACAGAGTTTCTTACTCTTGAAAATTGTTACAACACTTACTGGCCTTGATCTTTCTCTTGAATCCCCGTCTTATATATTAAAAATTTAGACATATTTACATGCATGGTTTACTGAAAAAAGGCAATTTCACAATCCTTGAAAGAACTACGACGGGATCTTTTTCGCAAAGGAAAGGAAGGTGAAAAGTTGCCCCCAACACAGGCAACATTCATTCCTCACGTATCCAGAGCAGACTATGTATGCCATTCTTGGAAGAACTGTCACCTCTCAATACAAGCATTGCCAGCTCCCAAAGGACATAGCTATCGTTTTTTGAGATCCAGCCATGTACCAGTACTATGTTTGAAAAATCCTACCCCAGATGAGATCTTGGAATTGATTAAGTGCGGTTGCAAGTCTGACTGTGCTAAAGGGTATTATTCATGTCGAAAAAACAATCTGAAATGTACACCTGCATGTTTTTATGAAGACTGCAGGAACCAGCAATATCAAAATTACTTTGTAGACTACAAAAGTGACAGCAGTACTGATTTTAATTAATGTTTGTCTGCCCTTCCATGAAAGCCCTCCTATATGCTTAACAAAATAGGCACAAACTTCTCACATACATTGTTATGAAAGTTTCATAACAATATGATAATAATTAACATCTAAAGAGATGTTCAGTCAATTTTTTGTATGAGTGGGAGGTAGAAAAGTATTTATAAATTTAAGAGAAAAAATACCAAGTTTCACCTTCTTTAAAGTGAATTTTGCCTTTAAAGAGAAATATAAAATTCCGAGGAACTTTCAACCTCAATTGTAACACAACATTTCTTGTCCTGTGTTAACCTCAAGAATGAGGGGTAGAGAGAGTGAGATAGCTACTTTCATTACGTTATCGTCATTTGAGATGGAAAGGTATTTCTATGTGTCTTCAAAACTTCTCAGACAGGTTTTGAAGTCCATAAATGTTATGTTCTACATTGTGTGACATGGATAAGAAATAGTTAAAACGACTGTAGAAAATATTTCAAAACCATTGCACTAAGTGTCTCACCAGCATTTCTCAGTGCTGAAGTGCCCGTTTCTACCCGTGCAATATAACCTGTGACACTCATTCACATCTTCCTGGAGAGGTGTCAGTTCAGTGTATAAGCTAATCACACATGATTTTCCCTTACCAGTGTAATAGTTGTAAAATCTCCCCGTCCATTGTCTGCAGTTTCTCTCATAATCAGAGAAAGACTTTTGTTATCTGCATTCACCTCCTCATCAGTATCTTCGGCTGGCTCGTTCAGTATGGTATCTTTTAGCCCCAACATATGTAGGTGGCCTAAAAACCATAGTTTGTAATTCTCATTTCTATTGTAACATAGTCTACTCCATTGGCTTCCCATATCCCTCCTGAGCCCATAACCTGTTGGTTTTGACATTTCGGTATATCTTGGCAGATAAGACGACACTTGAAGCATCTAAAAGACACCCACACAATTCGGGTCGTCCTATAGGCCAGATTCAAAAACAGTGACTACAGGTGAGCTAAAACCATGAAATTCAGGTCTTGTCTCATCCGAAGGTCGCCTTATCTGCCGAAATTACAGTAATTAGGGTAGGAAAACCACAGAATCAGACAATTATAATGGAAAACAAAATACATGTACAGCAACAAGTCTCACTTGAGCCAGAAGAGAGAGATGGACAGTCAGACAACTTGGTGCCGGCTTGTTTTTGTATATAAATACTGGATGTGGGTCATTCCAGTGAAATTCAACAAGGGTCCGTCGTGAAGTTTCTCAGATTTTCTTCAAAATTTCACCATGAGAGGAGTAATTCCTGAAAAAAAACAAAAATTGAAGAAAATTGCAAAAATCCACGTTTAGATGGCTATTACTCAATAACAACAGTTGGAATTTCAGGTTTTAAAGTTTTCCTAATAGTTGCACATTGATTTCTGTGGCTCTGAAGTACCCCCAGAAAGGGAAATTTCCATTTGGAGCCATTTTCAGGGGATGCAAACTGATTTATAGATAGGTTTTATATGATTTATATCTACATTTTCTAGACTCACTGCCAGGTGTACTTTCAGAATATATATAGATTTCATATAGTTTCAACTTAGTGATAAGAAGCTATTCAGGTTTAAAAATTGAAAAAAAAAACCCACTGAATATTTGCTTTTTTCAGTTTTTGACCCCCCTGTTGCACTAAGTAAACAGGGTTTTGAGTAACCGAATTCATGTATTCTGTCAATATTCTAGGCCTTACTGTAAGATTAGAGAATATGGAATGCTCACCAACTGTTGTTATTCAGTAATTTTCAAAAATAGAAATGTTGATTTTTGCAATATTCTTCAATTTGTTTTTTTTTTTTTTCAAGAATTACTCCTCATAGATACTAACAAATGGTGAAAATTTGAAGAAAATCTGAGAACCTTCACAACGGACCCTTGTTGAATTTCACGGGAATGACCCAAATGCAAGACTTATTTCTGTTGCTACGCATATATATATATCCGTATGCGAGCACATGCATAGACATCTGCTAACAATAATAGAACATCTTAAAATAGCACTTTGCTGAATAAGAATAAAAATTACAGATAGTATATAACATGCATCGCACAGGTGTGTTTAGCAAGCTAGTCTAATTGGCCATTACACCAGAATCCCCAAACTTGTGGCCTTGTTCTTAAATAAGCAAAGCTTAATAAATACAGTGGACAGTATCTTCTAAGAATATAAAGCTTGCTGTCCCACACCAAAGTTGGTTTAAGCCAAATCTCTTAGGCTTAATGAATCCCAAAACAAATATGTAAATGCTTATCAACTCTGGATAGGTTTGCATTATCTGTTATGTGAAAGTATTTGTTTTCACATTATAGTACCGATGTAACATGCAGCATTTAAATAAAACTAAATTTGAGTTTCAACAAATCACAAGAAAGCAAGTACTAGTACAGACAGTCTTTGACTTATGATCATAACTTATAATTATAATATCATATTTTTTCATTAAAATTGCAAATATAACATTAAATAAACAGTATACGTTAATAGTACGCCACTGCCCATAGTGGCTTAAAAAACGATACAGCAATGCACCAGTCAACGCACACACCCTTTTCCGAAGGAAACAGTTGGGGTAGGTACCTCTACATACTTTAAGATCTTTTTAAAGCGTATTGAAATAATTAAATATCTTTGAAGTGTTTATTTTGGTTTAAATTGCAAGAAAATAGCATAAAAATACTTTTGCATGCTTAAAGCAAGTTTTAGACTGTTTTTAAATATTGTTTACATTTCTAAAAATAAATTACTTTGAATCTGCGATGATTGATGATTGTGTCATCAGAAAAATTAAACTCTGTTTTTAAAGATCTTCCAAAGTCAATGATGTTTCAGAGCTTTCAAATAATGACTTGCTCCTGCTTGAAAAAGAAGGACAAGAAAATAAAGAAGAAACAAGAAAATTTACAAAAAACAGACTGGCAGAACCATTTTCGGTGCTAATGCAGAATCGCACCCCCATAACAGAAAAAAACAATGGAGATAACTCAAAACAATATCGAAGGGAGGTCATTCATAATGTTGTTTTGAATTTTTCTGTGTTGAATTCAGTTAAACACATTTTACAAAAAAAAGCGAGAAATGTTACTGTTTATTTCACTTAAAATAATTTGCCATGTGTGGAATTTAAGCGTGAGAAAAACATTTCACAAAAAAAATTCAGTTAAAAACATTTTACAAATAAACTAACAAGAAATCAGTTAAGCGTGAAAATTTGTTTATTTCAATTAAAATAATTTACCAATAATTCGGAAATGGATATTACCAGGAAAAACAATTTGGTCAGACATGTGGGCATTCAGTTAAAAACTTAAAAACAAAACATTTACGAATAAATGTGCGATTCTGCATTTGCGCTGCATTTTCTACACTTAATAAAGCAATGCAAATGTTTGATGCGATGGACCAAAATATAGAAAGATTTGCAAAAGTTATGAGAATGGTAAATGAATCCATTTCATGCTACAAATGTTCAGATTACATTGGATTCTAAAGAAGATATCGTTTTCTGCTCCATCAACAAGTAAGTGGCATCCAATCTTTTAGTACATGTGAGGGAGACGTTGATGATCCTTTGGAAATGTGTATTTCATCTGACAGTAATTTGTTTATGCCATTTATATGACTAATTTAATTTAAATACATACCATGAATCATAAGACAGTGGGATCAGTTGGACATTGCATTTCCTGAAAAAAGAGATCTTACATGAAAATCCGAGAGTTTGTTTACATCGTCCATGAGGAATTTCGAAACAAGCCCAGAACTTCTTTCTCCAGGTCAGAATTTATGTTTTTTGAGGTTCCTATGTATTTTTTGGAGTGTATATCGTAAGCTCTACCTACATAAAAAAGGCAAGCAGTGATTTATGCATTATTATGGTGAATCTGTGTTACATGTAGAAGATATTGCTATTGAAAGTGAATGTTAAACTGTTGTGTGAACTTTGAGGGTAGCCATTATTTTATCATATTGTGGGGGGATAGGTCGGACAGTCAAGCAGAGGGATAGTTTGTCAGTGCTCTAACAGTTCTCCCCACTATTACAAAGTTATGACCTTTATAAAATGATAACACTACTTCCTTTAAGTAATTATATTATGAACTCAAAGTGAAATACAACTCTTAATAGCCACCAGGGAATATATATTTTTATGTATTTATCTGTACTCTAATAATAAATATGGTGATGATGATAATGATGATCCACCAGTTATCATGAAGGGAATACAAGAAAAGGACTAATAGGGAGAGGGATGAATATCTTTCAAATAGTAAAACCCAGATATTTTGCAGTTTCTCTTGAACATAAAGTGCCAAAATAAACTATAGATAGCCCATCTGTAGTTTATTTTGGCACTTTATGTTCAAGGGAAACTGCAAAATATCTGGGTTTTAGTATTTGAAAAATATTTTAATGTTGAAAAATGAAGGTCGCATCACCAACTTTTCAGACACTATTTCATGAAGTGATTTTTCACAAACACCAGAATACATACAACTGCTTTTTATAATTAGATCCTGCATGAAAAAATGAGGGTTTTTTTTTTAAATCAAACTTTAAATGAGAAAATAGTTAAAAGAATATGCTGTTTTTTTTTCAAATACATATATTGTATATTTTTAAATACTAGTATAATATAATAATATAATAATATAACATCCTCCCACAATAGCACTTTTTTTTGGCATACAGTCAAGCGTTTTACAAAGATGAAGGAAGCTTGTATGATTTCAAATATGGTATTGTTAATTTGTGTTTCAGCAGAATATTGGTTAAATTATATTTTAGATCAGTGTTTCTTAAACTATTTCAGTCACCCACAAGTCTTTATTACAAAATCTCATTCACATTCAACTAAATTTCCTTATATTTATTTTCATCTTATTCTCCTTTGTGTATAAAGCATAAATTAACTCATTTCTTAAAGTGTTTATTTTATTCATGTTTTTGAACATACTAAAAATATGTAACATATATAGAAAACTAGGAGTGACAACAATTTTTTTTAATTTACATATATTTGGCAAACAGAATTTTAGAAATAAGGTTTACTTATTGTACATACATTTACCACAAAAATTACTTTTTTTTAAGAATAGAAAAAAAAAGAATATCTGAGTAAATTAAGTCTTTCATTCACCAGTTTAAAAAAAACACTGCTGTAGATGGTTAAAAGATAATTTTGAATGACAAAAAATGGTAATGGAAATGATTTTGCCCTTCATATTGTACCTATATAGTTTCTTTAGGAATGACAAATAATACACTATGGAGATGGAAATTAAGTTAAGATTTTTGAAAACTGAGTTATATAAGACTAGTAGCATTTATTTTAAGAGATGTGTACCAATATAACTTTCAGTTTCCAAAACTTCAATTCAAAATAATAATACAGATTTTAAATTAGTGATATTGATGAAAATGTTCTGGTGTCAAATTGTTACTGGGTTGCATTTTGTACATTTAAATTTGCTTTATTTTTTTTTACTATTCTTGTTTTTCTTTCTACTCATTTTTACAAACTTTCAGTGCACTTGAAGAGGTAAATGACAAATTCCAACCTAGTTTGACATTAAATGGCAAAACTCATTGCAAGTAAGACAAAGTTTTATGTGATTAAGACATTTTCAACCAAAATTAAATTTCTTGCTTGTTCATTAAAAAAAAGAAGGGTAACATTTTCATCTTGAGTAAAGAGAAGGGTTCATATTGTTGCAGCTGCAAGCAAATGAGCTGGCATTTCATTTCCAGTTTACATTTAAAAAATAAAGATTAATGAGAACACAAAGACAAATAATATAGTGATCTAATCAAATTTTACCACTTAAAAAAATAAATTTAATAATTGTTAGAGAATATAAAATTTTAGGTAAATTTGTTACGACGGAATTCGCCAAAAGTTCAACTTACTTTTAATATTTTCGTGACATTTCGTATTTTTTTGTTTTTATCGCAGTTTTAACGAAGTAGTAACCAAATTCTAAATAATAGTTTTTTTTACCTACCACCATAATATTTGTTTTCACTTTTCTCCTGTTTAAGAGATGAAATGTAAATTCACAAAAAAAGAAATTCCATACAAATTCAACTTATTTAAAATAAATCTACGAATGTGTTTTTTCTGCAAAGCGCTATATTTACCAAGTAAATTTGGATCTGAAACTGTCTTTAATTAGTTTTTGTTGTTAGACACTGCAATGATCTGTTCTGTGAGCCAAGTAACCCCTTCATTGATTCCTTCTCCAGTCAGAGCATTACTGCAGCAAATATGCCATGGCAGATTTTGATATTGATCTAGGCCCAATAAATTGATACATTTTACTCTTGATATGGAGTCCCGGAGATCCATCTTATTGGCATAGAATAAAAGAGGAATGTATCGGTCCTTGATGTGTTGATGTGACAGAAGATGTTCCAGTTCGTCCTTAGCAACAACCATTCGAATGTGATCACTACTGTCGAGCACAAAGATAATGCCATGACAATCCTTGTAATAATGTTCCCACAGGCTGCGATAACGACCCTGGCCTGACATGTCGAAGGCTGAAAATGACAAAGATTTGGTCTGAAATTGTTCCACATTGAACCCAACAGTTGGCACAATGTCCTGAGATCTTACTTCGGCGGGTTTTAGATAATTAAGAATCGTACTTTTCCCGCTATTGTCCAATCCTACAACCAAGATATTAGCTTCTCTTTTTTTAATGCCAAACCAGCGCGCTAGTGTATCCAAAATACCCATGATAACTTTTACAAAAAGCTGGGGGTCATTTGGAAAAAATGACTATAATGCCGATTAGTCAAACTTCGAAAAAAGATTAGGGTTGTTTACCGTGATGCGAAAAGGTCGTGTGTTGCTGAATAATCACATGTATAATGTTTATTATTTGTGTGTAAAGCTACATTAACTTGACAGCCATTACTCACCAGCGGTAACTAAGCAAAAACTTTGCTGCGAGGCATTTAGCAACGATGTGGTTACAAAACTACATTATATGTATATATATATATATGAGCACCATTTTTCTTTTTTTAATAAAAATTTCAACTACTTCAAAAACTAATCTGCTTCCTAACAGATTTTTAGAGGGTTGGGTAACTAACTGATAGTCACTATAGTGAAACTATTTTTGGAATGTAGATTTCAATTAGTTTTTGTGGTGACCAATTTCCTGGAACGTGGAACGAGAAGGCTTTACAAAAACCTTTTCACTACCATTTACTTCAAAACCGCAAATGACTAAAAAAAATTTTTAAATGATTTGATGATATTCGAATTAACTTAAATTAACAACGTAAAATAATTACTTTTTAATTAAAAAAATAATGGAAGGTGTTGCCAATTTAGATGTTTTTCATCTAAATCTAGATGT
>VCCN01006364.1:142644-165555 GCA_006491835.1 Architeuthis dux | reverse complement strand
AATAGCTTGAAAGATGAATTGGTTGATGAGGATGTCATTACAAATCGCGATTATTTGCAATCATTGCATGGTGACATGGTACAGCTATTTCAGGATATTATCGCATTGCCTGTTCCGAATACGATGTGCAGGAAGAATTGATAGATTTACAAAATGACAATGATGCCACAATGCGGTATCGGCTTCACGGTAAACATGGCTTGTGGTATCATCAAAGTGACATCTTATCCCAATCTATGGAAGCACTTAAAGTTGATTTTGCTTGCCTTCCCAACGTCATACTTGGTAGAAGCTGGCTTCAGCCACGTTAATACCTTGTTATTTGAAAGTAGAAGTAGGCTGGATATAACCAAGCGAGGTGACTTGCGGTTAAAGATGACTAATTTAAAACCCAGTGTGTCAGCACTAGCTGCCCCCCCCCCCCCACGCTGCCCATCATTATTCAAAACATTTGGCACAACTTACTTCTATTTTTCTTTCATTAATTTCTTTTCATTTTTATTTAATATAAAAATTTTTTCCCTTTTTCATCACACTGGCCATCTCGAATTTATCAAGTCAGGAAAGTGCCCGTCAAAACATAATTTGCCCATCACGAAAATGTTATACGGTTTTATTAAAACCCTTTGGCACAACATAGCCAAGGCAGTACCGATTGGAATTCTGAGTGAATGTGAAATAAAAAGAAATAAGCGAGGCAAAAAAAAATTCCGAGCGAAGCGCTGTGGAGCTCTGGTCACAGTCGGATTTATTTACTTTTTCTGCACCTATTTAAAACTTCCAATGAAGTGAATTCTTATAGCTACGTTCAGCTTAATTTTTTAGTTGCTTTTTTTATTTTCTTTAACCGGTCTGAATAAACGATAAAACTCCTTCCACGGCCTTAATTACATTTTCCGCACCCATTTAAAGCATTAAAGCATGACCACGAAGTTATACCCTTTATAATTAAATTTAATAAAATGGTTTTAAATGGTCAAGTTCTTTAATACGGTAGCTACCTCCCTTTGGTATTTTTCACTACATCATAAAAAATCAGTTTACGAACCGGTAACAAACTTTTACCAAACATTTTTGGTATGCTTTTGAATATGTACTATACAGGTGGGGGTGGAAAGATTTTCCATGTGAAAGTGGGCGATGACGCAAAAAAGGTTGGGAACCCCTGCACTAATTGTAACTTTTGATAATTAAAAGTTGTCATTATTTATCCAAACCTATATCAATTGCATTCATCTACTTATTGTGATTTTACATTTACGGTTCTATTCATTCTGCCAAAGAGTTAGTCCAGCTCAATTAAATACACTAGCTATGGGCGAGATTTTCAGCTAGTTCCTGCAGATAGGTCCTTTGGCTCCAATAAGAGATCAAGACAGTTTTTAGATGAGCTAGCATTGACACTGACTGAC
Source organism: Architeuthis dux (assembly GCA_006491835.1). Classification (NCBI taxonomy): domain Eukaryota; kingdom Metazoa; phylum Mollusca; class Cephalopoda; order Oegopsida; family Architeuthidae; genus Architeuthis; species Architeuthis dux. The sequence goes on along the minus strand of VCCN01006364.1, from coordinate 164,143 downwards.
ATACTGAAATGTAAGTTAGGTCCCTTGCTCAGTGTTTTTGATTCCATCTAATTGTCAGAAATTGTTATTTAGGTGATTTTTTAATAAAATAAGTAATATTTTTTATTCAATTTATAGTAATAAAATAAGTAATATGTTTAATAAATTAAGTAATATTTTAATAAAATGAAATGTCATATTAATATATTAATAATATGTAATATATTAAAGTCATATTTAATATATTAATAATATGTAATATATTTCCTAGATTTTAGATATATATCTGGAGATTCTAGATGTTTGTAAGTGTTTTAAGATGTTTTTTTACTCAATTTTAGATGTAAATCTAAAAATAAAGTTGGCAACTCTGCTCTTGCTAGATCTTCACACAAAAAAGATCTAGCGCATCTATGGTCTGACTTTTAGGCTTGTTTGTTTTAGGGGTATGCTAATTCAATACCTCTGGATACAAAGCATTGTTTTGGCTTCTTAGAAGTCTCATACAGTTAATGGAATCATACTTTTTTGTATTATATAGATAGATAGATGGAAAGCAGATCATTGTTATTGGGGTGTATAGTATAGTAAGATTAAGCTCATACCATCTTATCCAACACACAAAGGAAAATGCTTTATAGATATTAATGAGACAAACATTAAAAATTGTGGTTATATTCTCAACTACAAGAAAAGAGGATAGCAATGTATAAGGCCTGTTAATGAAAGGTGTAACTACACCGGTCATGAAAAAGGTGACCGGTGTAGTTACACCTTTACTGATGTATATAAACAATCTTTATTTCTCTCTGAAGTCTCAGTACGTGAAAACTGCAATATAAGCAATTAGGCAAATAAACATCATAAATCAACATCCATAATGTTTAAACGCAAAACGGCATACAAGTGATAAAAAGTGACGAATTAAACAGAGAAACAATATATAACATACATAGCGTTTGAACGCAAAACGACAAATACAAACGAAATGAACATGAACTGCATAACTCGATGAATACATAGTGTTTGAACGTGAACAGCATAAGCGAGCCGAACACGATCAAAATAAAACAGAGAAACAAGTGCATTTCAAACAACAACAATCAACAATATATAACATACATAGTGTTTGAACGCAAAACGACGACACAAGCAAAATAAACACGAATAGCATGGATCAACAAATTGATAAGGAAGGAATAGCTTCTAGCATGAAGCTTACAGGTGTGGCTATATCGTAGTTCACAATAAATTGAACTTTTAAGCATAGAAGTTTGAACTGTAAGAATGGACCATGCTAAATGTCTCTTATTGTTTCGCTTGCCAGCGCTTTCATTCGTTGCCGCAGATACAACAGCCAGAATTGAAAGTTATATACAAAACAGCCGAATCTAAGATGAAGGTAAACACTAGTCAAATTCAATTAAGTAACGTGCATAATTGTCTGACACCACGTAAGGCCTTAGAGAAACTATAAAAGCAGACCCGAACGGCGTGTCCCCGGGAAGCGGACAGAAATCTCGACACTCGAAGAAGACGCAGACATCAGCGGGGCCATTGAGGCCCGGGACCGCTGTCCCTGCTAGGGAACACCCTGGCGGTTCTCCTTGTCTTCCTCTTCCACTCTTCACTCTTCACTCTCCGGCCGACAAAGATGTATGTTGTGTAATAAAAAATATGTCCAGATATTTTTATAAGCAAGTCTTCGAGTTTCCTTTCTATCCAAGTCCAGAACATTCAGCCACTATACAACATTATGTCCCCATACAAGTTTGCTTTTATCATCTCATCTAAAGTACTTGGAGGAAGATTCAAGAACTAGGTCTGGTCCCACTGTAGAAGTGATACTGATACCAATCTATTTTGTGTTATAATAGATGCCTTGGCCTTCCTACCCTGTGAGTATGTTAAAGAAGGAATGAATTACCTTCAATCAGAATGTCCTAATGAGCTCGAAGACCTGCTGGCCTATTTTAATTCAACATATGTGTCTGGAACCTTTCGGACCATCCAAGCACCAGCAGTTGTAGGAGGGGAACAGCCACCAGTGAGGTAAGAAGAGTATCTCCTATGTTTCTCTCGGAGCTTTGGAATGTTCACGAGGCTACAATCCAAGGCGAGCATCGTACCAGCAACAGTTGTGAGGCCTCGAATCACGGATTTCACCAAATGCTTGGCTACAACCACCCTTCCATTTGGGTGGGGATTGAATCCATTCAAAAAGATCAGGCTATGGTTGCCACAGCTCTACTCCAGACATCTCAAGGCCAGCCACCAAATAAAAGAACGAGAAGGACAGTTGTTGACCTCCAGAGCAGATTGAAACAAATTTGTGAAGACTTTCTGAATCAAGATAAAACTCTAGAAGAATGTTTGAAAGCTATTGGGAATACCATACAATTTAGGTAAAGACTATGTTTCATTGAATCCTGGCCATAAATTCCCAGGCCCGCACCCTAGGATGTAGGATGCACGCTGCACCACCTACGAAACGTAACCAGGCATAAAGTCACAGGACTTCAAGTCACAGACTGAAAAAGTAATACTTTAATTTAATTTGTACTAATTAAGTAATGTAGTTTTTTTTTGTAAATCTGAATGAATAAAGTTTGTTTTGTGATTTATTTATTTTGTTTAGTTTTTGGTTTGAAAGGGATGCGAGATACTCGTTCGATTTCGATAAAGTTCAATAAACTCATTTACATTATTAAAATGTGACTTATTGGGGGTGGATTAGTGTACATATGTTCACTAAAGCAAAGTTTTTGACCTCCTCTGACATTTTTTATGATTTCCATTTTCCATCTGGACACCTCACAGTAAAAGATAAAACAAAATCCATTTATCGTTTCTAATAGCTAACATTATGAAATGTAATTTACCTGATAAAGAATAAGCTAAAACGGAATTCAGCCACATTTAAATTCAAAAACATCTAGAATCTAAATAATCGCGCTTGAAGAAGAATTACAATCTATATTAAATCTATAAAAATCTATACACGAGTACAGATAATACGATACAAATAAAGTTTAAGGTCATTTCTGAATTTAAATGTTTCTAATTTAATTTTAGGGAATTTGGTGGAGTGGAAATTTACGAAATGGCACGAACACAGATTAAATGAAACAAATCATTTTAATTTGCATTTTAAAATGTTTCATTTAATTTTAAATTGACTAAAGGTTTACTGTTAATTTTGTTTTAATTTTTAAATGTTAAATTTGAATTTAAATAAGAATTTTACACCAGTAAGAGAATCAATGTAGAAAAGAAAGAAAAACCTAAACACTAACGCTTTCGTCAATTTAATATTAAATTAAACATTAAACAAAAATAGAAAGAAATAAGAGAATTCATGAAAGAAAAACAAAAGTGAATAGATACATTACAATATTGTTTGTTAAATTGTTTATTTTTATTTCATACTCAGAATTCCAATCGGGGCCACATTGCCTAAGTTGTGCCAAAAGTCTGCAAAAAAAACTTATAAAAACCTTATAAAATTTCCATGGCCCTAAAACACAAATATTCATTGATTAAATTATGTTTTGATGGGCACTTTTCCTCCCTTGATAAATTTGTGATGAGCCAAAACTTTAAACAAATTCTGTTTTATTTTCTATTATGAGGGATTATTGTATGGTAGGGTCGGGTTTTTTTGTCTGTATCCCGGTTGGTTGTGAAGAGTCTTTATGAAAGATTTCTGGTTTGGAAGATGCTGGGTTATCGCATAGATGAGTAGTTTTCCCATTGGCTGCCCCGAGGGTGGAAAAGGCTGGGTCCGCCCAAATTTCTTACCCTTGAAAAAAGGGCCCCATCTTTTGGTTCATTGTTTTAAGATGACCGTTTTCGATTTTTTTTCTGTTAATTGAATTTAAATGACTGTCTCAGTCGACTTCCAGCTACAGCGTTAATTACTTTTTTGAATATCGTCTGGCCACTTTTAGTCCGGGGGCCAGCAGGGGCTACCGTGCACCCCCCCATGATTCTACTTTTAGGGTACCATTCCTTAGGATGTTCTCTTTCAGAAAAAAGATGTTCCCAAGAAAAAAGTTTGGAAAAACTACCTCATTTGCATAAAACAAAATGGTGGCCAGCATACACCAACAAAACAGAATTTCACATTTGGACTGTGTACTTCACGTTTTAAGCTGTAACTTTTTAGCCCAATAGCTACCAATTGGAAAGCTGAGGAAATTCTCTTTCCAACGATATATATATATATATATGTATATACCTCCTTCATTAACTATATCCACAATTTTGTCTATAAAGTATACAGACACTTCCTTGTAAAATCCTGAAATACCTATAAATGAATGTTTTAGGGTAAAATATAGTGAATTTTTGAATTCCTCATGTCTTAAACCCATGATATAGCCTTTTAAAGAGAGAGAAAGAAAGAGAACATCCTAGGGAATGGTACCCTAAAAGTAGAATCATGGGGGGGGGGCACGGTAGCCCCTGCTGGCCCCGGACCTACTTCCCTTCCTCTAATTCAAAGATTGGTAAGATAAATCGTCGGCCATCAAAGAATGTCATTTCCCCCAGAATATTTTACAGAGGTCAACTATATGTGTACATTGAATTTAGACACACACACACACACACTTACACACACACACTTACACACACACACACTTACACACACACGTGATTAAGGGATCACGGTAACAACTCCGCTTGGACTCGCCACACAACGTCTAGTACAACATTCAATACAACGTGAAAACTGCAATACAATGATAAAGCCGCGAATTAGGCAAAATACACAAATACATATAAACAGTTAACATCGTAAATCGACATATATAACTGTAGTGTCTCCCAGTTCGTGGGAATCTCACTGAAAGGGAAAGATGAAGCAAAGGAATAAAGGACAAAGACAGATGTGGTGTTTACTGATCGCCGTCAGCGAGAGGACTGTTCGTCCCTTCCCTTCGTGCGATTCTCTTTATTTTACTCCGGTTTGCCGGGCGCATGACCGGGAACTCACTTCCGTCGTATGTGTTGTGGCAAGGGAGGTAACTCGAGGTATTTGCTCCCTTGCGCAGCCCGGCAGGACATCACACCACTCCCCTCTTCATTAAGGAGGATGTGAGGTCCTTCTTTTTATGTTGTGGGCTGTGTTCGTGTGTTTGCAATATGTCTGTGTTTTTGTGTGTAGGTTGACGTGCATGGTATGTCTTCGTGGGGGACGCGTTTATTTTTAGTCCTGGAGTCCCTTCGGCATTTTTTTGCCTGAGGCCGTGGGCTGCGTCTGATCTCCTGGGGGTTTTCTCTGTTGTACTCGTGGACGGTGTAGGAGCCTAAAAGTCCTTTGTGTGTGTGTGGAACGTTTACTTTATTTACATGCTTACCCCCTTCCCCCTTTTTTTGTTTTGTAATCACACAGGTCTAACTTTTTTTCCTTGTTTTGTAATCACCCGGGTCTGACGATTTTTTTCTTGTTTTGTAATCACCCGGGTCCAACTGTTCTGCGTGTGTGTAGTTATTGTTTTGCGACCGGTGCTGTCGTGCATTTCTCGTTTTTGTTTTGCGTCTTTCTTGTTGTCTTGGTTCCCTTTTCCGCCGTCGGTGTATTTATTGCATCTTTTTTCGTGTTAGAGTCTGACTGGCTTTGTGTTTCGTCTAATTGTTTTTCAATTGCGGCAATTGCGTATAGTTTCGTGTCCGTGTTGATTCCATTTCGTGCAATTTTAGCGTAGATGAGTCCACGCACGGGAAGTGCCTGTGTGGACCCGTACGCGTATATGTTGGATGCGTGCCTCTGTAGCTTGGGTCGGTCCGGCATGCCATCGTAGTCCTGCCCAGTGAGAATATTAACACTGGCACCAGTGTCGACTGCAAACGTTATTGGAGTCCTGTTTATGTGGGCAGTGACGGAAGGGGTACTAAAATTTCGGACTCGCCTGCCATTGACCGTAAAAACAGACTCGTCACTGGAGATGGAGATGAAGCTCTCTCAGTCGCAGGTCCGGAAATACCCAATGAAATCTTGTTGATTTTGTGCCTTGATGACCGGCAAACCCGTGCAAAATGGTTCATCTTGTAACAGCTTCTACATTCCCTCTCCCTGGCTGGACAGAAAGGATGTGTTGTTGAGTTTCCACAGTAACGGCAGACGGCCGAATTTCCGTCGCCTCGTGGTGGCGGTCTCGCTGAGCTGTGGCCGCCTCTGGGCATCTCTGTATTGCTTCTGGTAGAAACATCTGCGCCGCTTCGTGATTTAGTCCGAATCGGCTAGATAATGCATGTGTAGCATAACGGGCGATCGAAACTTCTGTACTTCTCTGGTCGCCATGAGGGAAAGAGACAGAAATTTCCTCCGCGGGCTGCGGTGACGACGATGATGATGTCTCTCTGTCCGGATCCGCGAACCAAATTTCTCTGTGGAGGGAAATTCATTTTCGGACAAGAAGTTTTATTTCCGTACCACATAGGTCAATTCCTGGGCTGGTCTGCGGATTTCGTCGAGGTACGGAAATTCTGTTGGTTTCTAACGGGCCGTCACCATGAGACGGGCGGGGACGCCGTCTAGTGCGAACCCGTTTCCGGTCGCGACCCCAACTAACTTTACTGTTTCGATCTAGCCTTTATATATCTAATGGTCATAACTCCTCCCACTTTTCAAATTCCCAACGGTTCTTTGATAACATGATACCCCAGTTGGTCACGTAGGCAGCTTGACACAGATTTCAAATCTGACCAAGTTCCTATCCCAACTGGCCGCCGGTAACCTGGGTCTATTTCGTTACACATGTACAGCGTGCGTCTCTATCGCTGAGGCCCGTGCGTTTGCAAGTTCGGTAGCCCTAGCTTCGTCGAGTACTTGTTTCAGCGTGGAGTCGTCCCTCAGGGCTCTGCGTCTGACCCGCGTGGAAGAACAGCCTTGCAGAATTTGCGGAGTCGTGTGTGATACCCGTCTAGGTCTTCCGAAGCTGGATCGCTTGTCTAAATTTGAAGATCTCGAAGCATGAGTTTTTTCGAGGGGTAAAATATGCCGTCAGCGAACGTTTCAGTTTTTCGTAGTCCGCTGGTATTTCTACCCCATTCACCAAGTCTTGTGTCTTCATCTGTGAGGCTATCGACGATTTCAAAAATTTCGTCGCCGGCGTAGTGGAGAAACATGTTTTCTACGTCCATGGCGCACAGCAGATTCTCGAACTTTTCGAGCCATTTTCGCCATCTGACGCCGGTTGTGCTTTCTCCGTTGTGTATCTGAAATGATGGAAACGAAGGCAGGAAATTAGTCATCGTGTGTTGAGGTGGTTATTCATTTGTGTTTTTAGAGACGGATCTCGTCCCTCGTCACCAAATTATTATTTTTTTGTGTTTACTGATCACCGTCAGAGAGAGGACTGTTCGTCCCTTCACTTCGTGCGATTCTCTTTATGTAGGCAACATTTGGACACACACTGACTCAATAATTACACAAGGAAGTTCATGAAGCTTATTGGAGTGGCTATCCTAGTTCAAGATGAATTGAACTAGAGCACAGAAGTTCGAGATGACGGAGATGACGGTGAAAACTCCATTACCCTTGCCGGTCGTAGATTCTCTTCCGAGGAGAGGAAGACCGTGCGCCGCCCCGAAGCTTGGTTTGCGAGACTGATGTGGTCAGTCTTGGGGCTCTTAATATGGGCAAAGAAATGCGTGTGTGTTTTAAAATACGTGCTTTTCATTAACCCCGGTGTCATACAAGTTATTCTGACCCCAGCTTCGGCGCGATCCAATTTGGAGTCCCCTTTTCGTGAGGAGAAATATCCATAAATTCACCACGAGACGCATCACACTACCCACAAACACAACCACTGACAACCTCACCATCAACCTGAATACACTCAACATACAGACAGCCACAACCACCTCTGCAACCATCAGGGACTTAATTTTAAAAAACCACACAACAACTCACTCCCATCCGATGCCGGCGTATACGTTGTACCATGCAATGACTGCAACAAGGTCTACATTGGCGAAACGTCGAGGCCACTCAAAAAACGAATATACGAACACCGCCGAGCCCTCAAGCTTGACGACCACCTAAACGCCTTAGTCACTCACAGATACACACACAACCACAATCGTAACCTACGTAACACCCACATCATAAAACATATACACAATCCCAGGAAACGACGATGCATCGTGGCTGCGCTTATAGACGAATGCGAAACCATTCACCAAAGACCTGGTTACTTCCAACTAGCAGCACCATAATTAAAATCATACTCACACAACATAAAATCACAGTCACAGACAATCACACACAAGGCATCAGATAGAACACAGGTCACACCATCCACACACCACTAGACACCCACCTACATACTTATAGAAGCATATACCTACCCTGCTACACACTCACACCTCTTAGTGACACACACACACTGTTATCCACACACGCATATAAGCACACACCTACCCGGCCACACACGCACCTCTCAGTGACACACATACACCCACACATGTCACACCATACATACACACTGTTTATCCACACACCAATAGATACCCACCAACATGCTCACATAAACACACACCTACCCTGCTACACACTCACCTCTTAGTGATACACACACCCACCCACAAACGCATACCAGCCATAAATCACCTCTTATCAACACAGATAATCTCACTAACCAGCAGAGCTAGAAACCGCCCCATCAGAGCAGCCACCTCCTAACACCCCAGTGCCACCCACCCCAAAACCCACACATTGACCCCTCCAAGAAAAATCACTGCCTCTTCAACAGACCAGAGATTTTTGGCATACAACACACAAAACACAGTCTTATTCACCACACACCATATGAGTGACCACAGGACCACACAAAACACATCTAGGGTCACTCACTGCATCCCACATGGATAACAGCAGGACTCTGCCATGTTCAATTTTCTTCTGAAGACGTCACTCGCCGCAACAAAATGCATAAAGATTTATCCTCGTGATAATAAACATGTTTGAGATGTAACAAGCTTTTCTCATTCTTTTCCTTTTCCACATTGTCCAACCATATCTATTATATATATATATATATTCTCGTTGTAATAATAATTATTATGGTGTGGTATTTATAACAATTGTGCTCAATATTAATTAAAATTGAGCTTGTATAATATAACAATATTATGGTATATCAACGACAAATTTGTTTCTCACTTATTAGTGAATCTTCAGGTGGAAAATGATCTTAAAAATGTATACTTGGTCTTATATATATATATACCCCGATCTATTATTCCGTTAAGATCTTGTACCAGCGTTCTTAAATTTGAATTTAAGGAGTTATGTCGGCGATTGTTTTTAAAAATAAATCATATCCGGTGGTATAAAATGTTTTAAATTTTGAGGGTTATACGTTTGTTATTTTAAAAATAATAATAGCTAAAATTTAAAGGGGTGTATTTAGAATATTAATAAGAAATGATAAATATAAGAGTTATTACTGGGTGGGAGAAAAAGTAAAAATAAAACATATGTTACATACTGGGATGAAGTGGGATGAAAGTCTTGAAATTGGACAATCAAGGAAGGACTCGAAAGTTGTTTGTAAAATTATGAGAACATATTTTTATTTCTTAAGATACATTTTGTTGGCCGGTGGAGAGTGAAGAGAGATAAGGAGAACCGACAGTCTGTCCCCAACAGGGACACCGGTCTTGTGCCTTCCAGCCCGGTCGCTGCTGCTGCTTGTCTCTGTCTGGGTCTCTGAGTTTGGCATTGTAATCGGATGGTGGTTTTTTTTTTGTTCCCCATGTTATTTCAAAATACATCTTGTTGGCGTATCAGATCACCAAAGCACCAAATTGATATATGTTGTATACTGGGATGAAGTGGCATGAAAGTCTTGAACTTGGACAATCAAGGATGGACTCGAAAGTTGTTTGTAAAAATATGAGAGCATATTTTTATTTCATAAGATATATTTTGTCGGCCGGTGAAGAGAGACAAGGAAAACAGACAGTCTGTACCCAACAGGTACACCGGTCTCGTGCCTTCCGGCCCAGTCGCTGCTGCTTGTCTCTGTCTGGGTCTCTGAGTTTTCTCCATCTGAGCTGGCGGTCTGTGTCTTCTTTTATCAGGTTTTAACACTCACGCTTGTGTGTTCAACATCCTGTTTTTGGACACCTACGCATATGCATATTTCCTAAGGTCCCCGGGTCATTTCCACTTCCGCACAGGTGTTGGCCCGGAAATGACCTTTCATGACAGTATATCATAACATATAGACGCATGCTAAACTACAAAGGTTTATGCTTATGATATTAGTCATTAAAGTTGTTGTCTGGATTATAATTATCAAAATATTTTAATAAAAAACAATGCTGATAAGTTCATTTTTAGAATGATATATATATATATACACTAGCAGGGTTACTTGGCATTGCCCAGGGGAAAATAACACATGCTGAATGACTTTTAACACATTCACCAAAGAAACTTACAAACAGATTTATACATATACATACAAATGTACTAGGGCATTTGCATCCCGGACAACTGTGTCCCTGTCATTTAAGTCCTGGTCATTTGAATCCCTGGACATTTGCGCCCCAAGCTACTTATAAACAAACCCGTCTCTCTCGCTCGCTACTAAAAAGAGTCGTATTTTGTGTTTCTGATTAAATTACACCTTTTTAGAGATATATTCTTCTATTTTAGTAACTTTACATAGGCTTTTGTTTAGTTTTATCGACATGAAATTATGTTGCAATTTGCCGATACAGTCATACAGATCGGAGTATTTTGTAGTTACTGTATAAAATTAAACTTTTTTAAAGATATAGACTTCTATTTTAGTAACTTTACAACTTACATAGGCTTTTGGTGATACTATTCCATTAGTAACCTTTTTGGTGAGTTTTATCGGCCTTATACTGTAATTTGCAGAGTCTAGGAGATTTACTGGACAAAGCTGGGTAGAGATAAATAATATAATGATGGGAGTCTTTTTTAATATTTCTGATTAAAATCACACCTTTTTAAAAATATATTCTTCTATTTTAGTAACTTTAGGCTTTCGTGAGTTTTATTGACATTATGCTGCGATTTGCTGAGAGGAGATGTACACACACTTTTGAAAAATCTTCTACATCCTATGTTGAAAACACGATTACATTTTTTTTAAATTATTCTTAACTGTTTTCTTGTTTTTGCTAGGAAGAGAAAAGCCCAAATTTTTTCAAAATTAATTAAAACATTAAATGGGACATTTTTAAGAGTAAAAGTTATTGTTTACACTGTACTATCGGCAAAAAATACCTGAAGGGAGTATTATTTGCAGGTCAAAACTCACGAAAGCCTATGTAAAGTTGCTAAAATAGAAGAATATATCTATAAAAAGGTGTAATTTAATCAGAGGACTCTCTAGTCTTCAGTATATTATTTATCTCTCTTTGGTAAATCCTGTCATTAAACCCTAACAATTATTTAAGCTGCTGCTGCTAACTTATTATGAAACAAATGAAAGCAGAAAACTTTGAACATTTCAAACAGTTTTAAAATGAAACTGTATTTTATTAAATCTAATTACAAAGGATATAATTTAGGGTCAAATTTAGTAGTTTTAAAGGTTAGGGTTGCAATTAACAACAATAAAAGATTAAATATTTTTTTACGGTAAAGATTTATGTGTCAGAAGTTGTTTTTTTTCAAGTTTTTACGAGGGGGGTTCCCCGGTTCTATTTACAATGTAACTATAAATATTAAACTTTCTAGTTCTGCAGTGGATTTGAAAAAAAAAAGATTAGTATCTGACTCCAAAAATATTCTCAAAGCCAAATTCTCAGTTAAAATTTGCTTAATGACTGGGACACTGTTGTCCAGGACACAAATGACCTGTCACCAGATACAAAGACCACAGATCAACATTCCTTAAATCTCAAAAGACATTTATTATTTCAATTACATATTTTTTGTGCTTCAAACATAAGCTAAAATTTTATTTAAACAGACGTATTTGACTTATAAACTTGGTAACATTTCTTATGTTTTCTATAGTTTTGAAAAGGGTCATTAATATTGAAATGGTTCTTCGGACAGTTGAACTCCTTCTTGTTATTTGTGTTATAAACACGATATTTCGGCCGATCCATTCTAAGAAGGCCGAAGAATGGATCAGCAGAAACGTGTTTATAACACAAATAACAAGAAGGAGTTCAACCATCCGAAGAACCATTTCAATATTTCTTATGTTGCTTGTGTAATTGATTTTTCGCAAAATTTTTATCAAGGATATTTTTCCTCACATGGTCAAATACCTACTTTTTAGAAATGCTCCTTCTATCTATATCTATATATGCCTAGTTACGACACTTTCTATAATTTTTACTTTTTTGGAGAATTAGGGGGGGGGTAATGTAACACCTCATTTCTCATTTAGCAACAATTGCTACAAAAATAATAAATACATCCATAGATAAAAATAGTCTGTAAAGAAATTAGTCCCATATCTGACATCACTCTTGACTATAAAAAGGATCACTTCCATTTTGTTTCAATCTTCAGCGGCCAGCCTGGCCTACGCTGGTAGTGATGCCCTAATCGCTTTTGACTAGCATATTTTCTATTCATCTATTCCCTATTAGCTACTTCATGGCTTGCTTAAGTTTGACCGCAGTTAGTGCAGCCAGTATATTTTCTATTAGTTTCACTTCACTCTGATTGCTCGGTTGGTTGATGCCTTTTTACTGTGATTTGCATTTGCCAAAGTAGTGTTTACCCGCAGGTTTTTTTGATGATCAAATCGTGTATGCCTCTCTTGTCTCAGTAGCCTTGCATGTATTTTACCCTGATTCACCCATTTTAATAACAGCATCTTGATTCATGAATCACCAAATATTATTAAAACAAGCACCTTCAGCTTCTATCATCAGGTAAAACCACACATGACAATGACCATATGTCACATCTCGCTTTCATATCTCCTTTCTGATAAGCACCTCTCACTATCCATTTTTGTAATTATGCCAGCTCGTATTGATCATTTATGTTCTTTTTATTTCAGCTAAACGTATGTACCATTTAAATCTTCTTTTGTTTGTTAAAAAATACATCTGAACTTTCTATTTCTATTTTTTGCCTATAAAGGATTCTGGGAGAATAAATGCTGTCTCCCCTTTAGGTGAAAATGGGCGAAAGCCATTTCATTGTGAGCCAGAACTGCATGGTCTGGCGGGAAAAGAGAAAGTTTAATATTTAATAAATGTACCTCATGACATCACATAAATGTACCTTTATTTTTAAGGTCCACGCATTCAGCACAGCATTGTATGGTCTGACATAAAATTACAAATCTCTTTACAAGACACTGTTCTTAAAATCCGTCCTATAAACCGGATCCTCAGCGGAAGCTACCTACAATTCGGTAATTCATGCCTGACAAGATGTGTCGACATCACAAGGAGTTGGAGAACCAGTTTGCCCAAGGGAGTGCATTACCAAAGAATTGTTTTTTGCCGCTTCAAATACAAACAGACGTTCTTCAAATTTCACCTTGCAATGTTTTAACACTATTACTACGACACTAAGTGAAGCCGCAATATTGAGCAATCTTTTATAAAAAAGGTAAGCTTTTTTATATCAACTCCGCTGCAGTATTTCACAATGTCTTTTATTGTGTTAATAAAATCCTAAAAAGGTAAGATTGCATTTGTTCTCCTTCCGTTAGCCGCCTACCCCCTAATATAACACTAAATGAGAATTCCTCTCTCCACATTATTCAGTGCAGTCGACGAGAAGTGCTTTTTCTCATAGTATGGACTCTTTCTTTGTCTGATATTATTTAGACACGTGCTATCTTGTCCTTCCACCCGGATTTCGTTGCTCTTTTTAAGATGGCAGAATCACATGGTTATTTACATTCCTAAAACCAAGATGGCGATGGCCTTTCTTCTACTTTCTCTTCATGACATCACAGATTTTGGCACAAATTTTGCCATGTAGACTCAAAAAGATTTCTTGCATATTTAACATTAGTGTCTTTCTTCTATACTGGACTTAATAATTAATATATTCTATATATATTCTAATACAGAACATTTTACCAGCATTATAGCTGGTAACATTAATACTTGTAGGACTTATTGTCCTACAAGTATTAATGTTACCAGCTATAATAACCTACACTGACATTGCTGCTTTTAGATGCAATATGAAGAGTTAATTTGAGTATAGGACAAAAAAGATTTTTAAATTTTTATGAAAAAATAACAAAAACTTTTTTAATGACTTTACAGTTAATGACTTTTTTTCTTTTTTTAAAATTATTTAAAACGAGATGGTGAAGACTTTCATATTAATGTTAATATGGATCAGTTTCTTTTTTAAAGATAAAAATCGAGACTTGAGACTTGAGACTTGAATTAATCTATTTTTTAAAATTTGGAATGGAGTTGAAACATGACCATTCATATTTTATGATATAAAAATCAGTAGAAAATGAACTGTAAAGTGTGTTGTAAATATTTTTAATGAAGTAAAACAAACTTGTTTTCTCTGGGTCTACAAAATCTTTTGTAAACTTAACAAGAACTTTCATTACTGTTATGTATGCAATCCTTTACAAAGATTTACATGACAGAGCATCAAGAGCAAATACATTAGCTTTGAAAGAGTTTCTACAGTTTCTACAGTTGTGGATTAACTATGTAGAAAAAGTAGCAAATGCTACGGACCCTGCAATTTCAAGGGTCCGCGCCAAACACTTACAAAAAAAACAATTCTAATTCAGTGATTCTGCACTTGCTCTATTACTTTAGTACTATTATGTCCTCAACTTTAGTGAATGAATGAGTGTTTAAGATTAGCGATTTCAGACAATTATATACTTGAATTTACTTGAAATTTGACATTGCGTCATTAAGCCAGCTTCAGTGTAGTTGGGATGGAATTAAACTAATAACAAAATTGGTAGTTAGATTTGGTATCTCCGATATCAGAATAAAGATTATCATTTTCAATTGGAGTTATTATTTTAATACAGTAATTAATGGGAGTGTGGTATCTATGTAATACATATACAACACATAAATATGATTGTGTTTGAAATTGTAGTCATAGCCACTGCACAAAGATCAAAATGATAAGTAAGTAATACTATTATTGAAATTCAAATAGTTCTTTGGGCTATCTTGTTGTTTATATTGTTAATACAATGTTTCGGCCGATCCATTCTTCAGCCTTCTTCAGGAGTAATATCCGACTGTGATGGTGTAAAAAAAGAATGGATCAGCCGAAATGTCATGTTAACAACACAAACAACAAGAAGGAGTTCAATCGTCTGAAGAACTATTTGAATGTTCTCAAAACTATAGAAAATATTATTGAAATGTCAGACATATTTGTCATATTATCTGGCTGTATAGCAAATGAAAGAACGTAATTATTGCAAGTAAAAAATGTATGTGTTTTAATATTTATGTGTATTTTCTTAATTTGGGTTCCCTTTATAACATATGCTACAGGCACCGCGCTAGCTTAATTACGGCCCTATCATGAGACAATATGCATACTTTTGTTAATGTAATTTGAATTATAACTGCCAGACTTCCACCAACGTTATTTAGTCGCAGTCACTAACTGAGAGAATTTCAAACAATCAGTAACTGCACATCCTCATGACCAATCTTTCAGCCATACTTACCAAATTTGATTAAAATTCCTTCAAATTAATACTCAAACTTAAACTAACCTTTTGACTCTGAATACAGAATAATAAACTATTGCTACAGCTGTTGTCTGAAGTTTTGAGATGAAGTATTTTCATTATTCTACACATTTTCATCTTCTCAATTTTGACTAAAAGTGGAAAAAGATTTACATAAAATAAGGGTCTAATTCAGCATTATAGTTACATTGTAAATTGAATGACCTCACATAAAACATAATGTAACAGTTGCAAATCTCTCAAGTTTGTTTTATTCTTCAAGTAGAGCATTTTGAAGGTGTAGTGCTAACAAAACTCTATGATGTGCCGTTTTTGCTGTGTTACTGTAACATACACACATACAAACCCACTAACAGAAATCCTATTATTATAATATAGATAAATTCATAGCACTATTATTCTATCATGAAAGTATTTTCCCTTGCTTTCTATGACCGTATGCTACCTTTCAGGTAAATTGAGCATTCCATCATAATAGAACAATTCCAGTTTTGATATCATGAATTCTTGAGGAATTTTTCAATCTCTTAAGCTTGTTGGAACCATTGAAAAGAACTTCCTATCCCAGCTTCTGTGCTGCATTTGCAACATGAGCATGGGCATTGTCTTGCTCAAATAAAAAAAAGTCTTTTCTCTTTCAATATATCCTACAGAAGAGTCAGTTACTCACTGTAGCATTTTGCAGTAACAGTTTTTCCAGGTTCCAGTAATTTGTAATAAAGAATTCCCCTTGAATCCCACCAAACACAAAGAACTTTTTTCCCCAGTAGATTCCATTTAGAATGTATCTGATCATGATTTTCTTTGTTTTGGATTCTCACAATAAATCCAGTTTTCATTGCCAGTGACTATCTTCTCCAAAAATTACTTTGTCCAGCAAGAAGAGAAAGACAAATGTTGACCATGTTCATATCCATAAATTTATGTGGAACCCATTTTCCTAGCTTCTGAATTTTTACAAGCAATAAAGAGCTGAGTAAACTTTTAAGATTTTCCTAACATTGTTCAAATGCTAATGCTAGGAACTTTTGCATCAATCTATTAGATGAATGGGTATTGAGATCAAGAATTAGATTAAGTCATTAGAAATGTTTGCTAATCAAAGGAAAACATCCTGTATAGACTTTTTATTTGAACTTCTGCTATATATTGCTTCTCCCAACACAGAAAATGAGACCAAAAATGTACTAATGAAAGATATCCAAACAAACTTTATAATAGACATTCCCAGTGATGGAAATAGGTTTTGGGAACTAGTTATATGGTAAGGCTGTACCTAGGATTTATGCTTGGGGATCGCAGAGTGTGAATCCATCAGGGATGAGTGAAGTGAATCTGGAAGTTCCGGGGCATTGTAAGCCCCCATGGGTAATTTTAAAAGAATTTGGCCAATTTTGGGTCTGTTTTAAGATATACAAAAACCTGGAAATTGAGAAGTAGGTATATGCTGTACCCCTGCACATACTCCCATTTCCACCACTGGACACTAAAAGGCCAAGTTTGACTGTTTCATATATAGGAATCCAGTTTGTGTTCCTTCCGCTTAAGGTTGAGATTATTTGCACATTATGCTAGGCATACAAAATAAAGAAATTTTGCAAATTCCTTACACTATGCAAAAAAGATTAAAATTTCTTCCAGAACTTTTAAATACATATACCTCTCCAACTTCGTTGACAGAGGTAAATTATTGAACTTGAAACATAATATACTTTGGCAGACCCATGGACTGATGTACTTTGGCGGAAATAAGACACCATACGAAAAAAATCTCAAATAAAAATTATTTGTGTACACCTTATAGAACGGGAAATATTTTAAAAACAAATAGTGCACAAAGTTGTAGCAGTGTAAACAAAAAATTACATATAATGATTTGCATTCAAAAGTTTTCCGAAGTTTTCGCAAGCAAAACACATAGATTTTAAAATTTTACAAAAAATCAAATATTCATTGGATTTTGATAACATTTCTGGTACTTATATAATGAAGAACAAAGGAGTTACCATTCGAAATTTCAGGAAAAAACGTTTTTTTTTATGTGATGAATAATGAATGTGATGCTTAATTTATTTGATAATTTTATTTATTTATAATAGTTGTTAAATAATAATTTTTGCACATATATAAAGATAGGTCAATGGCAAAATAAATTCTGTTTACATTCCTTTAAAAACAGCTCATGAGAATCAACACCAAAACATCATTTTGGAATTTTAAAAACTGAAAAATGAAAAAATATCATTCTTCTTTGCAAGTTTTTATCTTTATTTGCTAACTCATATTTTATAGCTATTTTCCTTAAAAAGAAAAATTCTTACATTAAATAATTTTTTCGAGATTTTTTCGATTAATTCGATTTAAAAAAAAATAATCTTTGTATTCTTTCACTTACTGTTAAAGAAAGAAATGTATGTCATTTTAACGAACAAAATAAAATAAAATAATTTTTTTAAAAATTACTTCTCTGGTTAATTTTTCATATTTTTTAATTGGACAATATTTTTTACAGATGGCCGTAAACTAAATAATCTTGCCAATTAAGTGACTTCCAGTCATTAAAAAAACTGTCTCAACCCCCATTTCTTTTCTTTTCTTTCAACACTTAAAGCCCCATACATGTTGTCTGCTATTGTTGGCATAGCCTGTCGATCACTGATCATACCAACCCCTACTGTTGAACAAAGCTATATTTCATTGTTTTTTTATGCAGCCTGTGATGATTTTTACCACATTTCAGTTGAGTAATGAAACTAACTTTCCAACCACCAAACATTTTATTCTCCCAAAATCACTAAAATAGGCTCCACAGGAATCACACCAACAAGTACAAAAGTTGTAGCAGTGTAAACAAAAAATTACATATAATGATTTGCATTCAAAAATTTTCCAAAGTTTTCACAAGCAAAACACATAGATTTAAAAATTTTACAAAAAATCAAATATTCATTGGATTTTGATAACGTTTCCGGTACTTATATAATGAAGGACAAAGGAGTTACCATTCGAAATCACACCAGATGATTGCTCAACAATTATTCTGCAGCAGCAGCTATTTTTCAACCAATGAAAATGCATCTAGATCCAAGGCCCGTGGGAGCCTACCCATTTCAGATATATACAGACGACAGACGCATTTTGTCAGTCACGGTTTAGCTGCCGTCCGACTCACAGACGCACACATGCATTCACCTGCTCGCAAGGCAATCTAACATTCACAACGGTAAAGCAAATAAGTCACTGATTTTACTCACACATATTCATACAATTGCATACACTCATTGACACTACAAGTGTTAATCACACACATGCATTGCACTCACTTATAGACTCTTTCGTTCCAGTCAAACTGAACATTTCTTAATGCAACAAGCATTATTTTTCCTAATCATTATTCATTCATTGTTCTTGAATAAATTATTTTTGTTATATACATGTGTCTATTCATTTATTTCATTGAACTTTGAACAAGGTCGAATTTATAATGGTAGACAGGGAGATATGTTCTGCCATATTCCTCTACGGACTCGTGCCACCTACAAAATGGTCACACAAGGCCCTACAAACTTTTACAAATAAAATTATATCCATTGTGAGTGTAAATTATTTTTAGTAGATTATATAATTACAGAATCTCAGTTTTTAAAAGTTTTAAGACCTGTCACCATAATGGCGTCAAAATGATTGCTTTATCGATCAAAAAGTAAACATTCATTTAAAAAGTCAATTGTACGTTGTAATTAATGAAAATTTGTTTTTCTTTACAATAATTTGTACGTTCCTCTTTCTAACAAGAGCAGGAAAAAACTTGCACACATTTAAAAAAAATGTTTAATTACGTTTTAAAATAGGGTGTCAAAGATTTAAAAAGTTCCGTGGGTCTGACTCAAACAGTACAAGAGAAGAATGACAGAGGTAAAAGATGGGCAGTAATAAATAAAAGGAAAAAAGATTGCTGATGTTACTTAGTTCTACACATTATTTGGTTGCAGAGCTGCCAAATTAGCCATTTTCGGCTAGATCTGGCCGACTTTTTTTTCCCAATTTAGCCAATAAAAATCTACAATAACCGAAAATCTGGACATTTAAAAAAAATAATTAGTATGTTTAATAAAAGTAAATGTACACTTTTTATTAATTTGTTCCGGAGTCGTGTATTGTTATTTTATTCGATAAGTTGGCTTTAAATGAGGATATATAACATTTTAGCTATAAAGTTATCTATAAATTGAAAGATTTGGCAATTTTTGAAAATATCTTTAGCTATAAATAACAAATCTTACCTTCTGGCTTGGCTGTGAAAATGACTGATAGGTCAACCAAACCAATGCTTTTCCAAGACACAGTCTTTATTTATGAAATAGGGAAAATTAAAAAAGAATTGTTCATAATTTATTTCACATAAAGCTTTAAAACAGACTCTGGAAACTCTGTTTCCATAAAGAATTTACAGATGATTCCCCGCTGGATATCAAAACA
The DNA here is from genome assembly GCA_006491835.1 of Architeuthis dux. Classification (NCBI taxonomy): domain Eukaryota; kingdom Metazoa; phylum Mollusca; class Cephalopoda; order Oegopsida; family Architeuthidae; genus Architeuthis; species Architeuthis dux. Next base: position 144,005 of record VCCN01006364.1, on the reverse strand, counting down.
GATTACACCAAATGTTGCCAGATTTATTTTAAAGCTTACATCTAAAATTGAATCGAAAAACATCTAGATTCTTTATAATCTAGGAAATAAATTACATATTATTAATAAATTAAATGTGACTTTAATCTTCAACATTTACTTTATTAAAATATTTCTTATTTAAAAAAACAACTTATTCTATTACTATATTAAAGATTTTATTTATTTTATTAAAAATCATCTAAATAGCAATTTCTGCTCTCTAGATCTAGATGAAAAACATCTCAATTGACAACACTGGATTTACACCACACGATACTGTGTGTTAGTGTTACACATGCTGTGCTTCAAATTTTTACGATATATGAAGTATTTCTGATTCTCTTTTTATTTTAAATAATTTACCACTGTTTTAATTTGCCTTTTTGAATTTGTGGTTCGAATACTCTAGAATTGATCTAATAAAAATACCTCTCTATTTTCATTATGTTACGTACTTACTTGCGTGCAATATTTTAAAATCATTTTTTTTTATTATAGCTAAGATAATTGTTTATTTTGTGAAAAGAATTTATTGTTTTCAATGTATTGTTCATATAACAAAACTATATATTAATTAAAAATTTGAAAATCTTAAATAATACATTCAATGCTAAATAGCATCAAGCATCTGGCATGTAATAATAACGAATTTTTTTTTTTTTTTCGATAATTGCTTTATTTTTTAATAAAAATCATGAAGTAATTTTTTTTTACTAAAAAAATAAGCAATAAGACATTTTCTGTAAATTCCTTTTAAACTTAATGCAGATTTGGCTGACTTAGACTTATCTGAAAAAAAAAAAGGCGATCATCAAGCAAAAATATGTCTGCTGCCGTTCTTCTTGACAATGGCTGCCTTTCGAGAAAACCGAAATAAACAAGTCATATTTGGGATTCTTATGAAACTAAAATACTTTATTTTCTTATGAAACTAAACATACTTTTATTTTATGTAATGTGAACATAAGAATGCCATTTTTAACAGGTTAAAAACTTATGTAGACGATTTTGTTATCTAGTTGCTAAAATTCGTTTTTTTTTACATTTGATGGCACATAATTATTGTAATTCTCTCAGCAGTCTTCATTTGTTTTTATAAAATGATATAATTTTAATCCATCCTTAAAAATATCCATATTACGGTTTCACTGACTAAAACTAAAACATATTTTTAAATGGTGCACGAACTTGAAAACTCAGTCTACCTGTGTGTCTAACCCAAGACTTTATTTATAAATCAAGCTTTTTTAAAAAAAATACATTTAACATAGTAAGCTAAATAAATAAAAATTAATCCCGTTAATAATTAAATAAAATGAAAAAGAAAAAAAAAAAAAAAA
>VCCN01006364.1:131495-142634 GCA_006491835.1 Architeuthis dux | reverse complement strand
CATTAAAAAGTGTGAGGCCGCTTAGTGACAGCATGGATGGCCGAGTTTGTAAAGACCTAAGCGGCTAACCAAAGGGACGTGAAAGCATAACTTAATTGTTGTTAAGGACTTAGCAATCTACGGGAAACCTAAACTGAATGACTTTAAATAATTATTGTACCATGATCATACGTTTCTGCTTGATTTCATGCATCTATTTCAAGATTACCACTACAACGGAATACCGACCCATTATACGGTAAGATTTTTTCTCTATTCCTTACGATATCACATTGTATTGTAGGGAAGACGAGATATTCTCTTCCCCGAGTGATAATTTTTCTCTTCATACATACAAGCAACCAGAAATATTTTTTTTTTTTTTAAAGAGTAATAAGAGGAGCTTAGCTTTAATTTTATGCTAATACTTTGTTGGTTGTTAGCAATCTTATCTTAGACTGACGAAAAACTGGTCTTATTTTAAAAATAAAAACTTATCAAGGACGCACCCCAGAAATCAGAACACAACACTGTAATGTGTACTGTACTTCGACCAAAAATGAAACTAAGAGTTGTTCGATATGTCTGTATATACTTACTATACTAAGTCTATACAACACTCGAGACCTTCGCCTGTATATTTTAATCCTTTTCACGATGCCCTAAGATTATTACTGAAGATTCAGAAACCTTTCCTGCAATTTAATTTTCAGTTTAAAGTCGGCCTAAATTCTCAATATTTACTTCTATTCCATCTTAAAACTGATGTCTTTTTTAAAATGAGTTTCATATTTTTATTTATTACTCAAAATGCTGATCGTTCATGTGATTCCGTGTACCTGTGCGATCTCATGGCACAAGTCAGCAGTTTGCATTAAAACCACAAACAATCTGGTTTAACTTATTGTTTTTGTTTGTATGGAAACAAAATTATGTACCGTATTTACTCGTACAATGCACTTCTTGTAGTTCAAAATCCGTAATATATGTTTTTTTTTACAATCGAGTATATTGCTACCCCCCCCCCCATTTTGACCCTGATTTTTTTTTTAATATGAAATGTCTTGCATTGTACACTAGTAAATAAATACGGTAGTGTGATCGGTGAATCTGGCAGCATTGTCCCTCTTACTCGGTTTACAAAAATGTTGCATTGAAGTGCAGGTAATGTTTGGACTTTCACAAATTATCACCAAAAAAGCCCATGTGATGTTATGAGTTTTACAATTCATGGAATTAGGACTGTTTTAAAGTTTGTTTAATTAGTTTCAGAACAGAATTTGTGACTCTCTAATTCAACAACACAAGAAATATTATTGATGGTTTTGCAAATTTCCAAGATAATTTAATCATAAATGAGTAAAGTAAAGAGTACTAACTAACAGATGTAATAGGGGTTGGCAGTTAAGGTGGGAGTATTTTAGAAATGTGTATATTTGTGTGGTAAGCTAGTTTCATTTGTTAGGTTGTTTTTGAACATGTTAACAGAAACAGGGTTTACTGTTTCATCTGAAAGGGAGTTCCAGTATGAGAGGGATCTTGATGTCAAGAATCTGTCTTCAGGGAGGGTGATGCTGTATTTGTGGCAGTGACCTCTGTTGTTCTTAGTCGCTTGAGTTACAGTGAGTCTCTGCGTCCATTTCTACCATGCGGTGTGTCATTTTGTAGATGTGTATCAGGTCACTTCTCAATCTTCTGTATTGTAGAGTTGGTAGCTGTCTGAGTCTCTCTTCATATGGCAGGTCTTTTAGTTGTGGCACCAGTTTCGTAACTCTCCTCTGCAACCTAACATGTCTCTGTATTTTGGTGTGTGGAGACCAGAGAATGCTTGCATAGTCTACATGTGGTTTGACCAGGGTTTTATACGGCAGTTTGAATTATAGTGGTCACTGGTGTCCATATATTTGAATGTGCTTCGGATTATACCAAGCATCTGGTTTGCTTTATTGATTTTTTTTTTCTTCTATATGTTTTATTGAAGTTTAGCTGCTTAGTCCACTATAACCCCGATATCCTTTTCTTCGGTTACTTGTGTCGGTTGTGGAATGTGTAGTTATGACTTGTATTAGTATGGTATACTGGTGCTTTTTGTTGTTTGCCCCCCAATAATAAGAATCAAATAATATAATTCTAGCCTATTATCATAAATAGGGGCCAACTCCACAAATTCTTATCGGAGAAACATACTGTTGACATTTTTGTTCGGATAAAAGGTCAATCAAGAGTGGCAAATTTAAATTAGTTTTCATTCTTGTGTTGATGTGAAAGTGAAATGCTTTTACTCTTTACTTCCTAAAGTGGTAAGTAGGTAAATGATAGATATGAAATGAATTTAGGAGCTGTTCAAGGTTGTTGGGGGTTTTTTTTTGTAAGTTGACCTGACACTAGAGTTTTTTTTTTTTTTGTTGTTGTTGTTTTTGTCTGTTCAATTTTACAGCAGACTAGCTACAAATTGAATTATCTATTAAGCTAAATTTTTTCCGGGCTGGACTTCATTTTCTGCTGTTTCTTATGACTAGCTTTATTTGATTCAAAGACGGATCACATGTGTGCGTACGACGTGGTTATGTACCCCCTCCAAAAGAAAAACAACACCATCATTTGTAGAAGTGGAAATTCGGGTTCGTTCGCTAAAAATCAAATTAGCAGGTTTTTTTTTTTTACTAGTATTTTACTTGAAATTCATATGTTCTGAATTCTATTTTTTATTACATTCTCAAATTACAGACATACTGCGTTTAATTCAGTAAGGCATTATTTTTACCTTAAGAATTAAATTAGTCATCCAGGCTAATTTAATTCTTTATCCAAAATCTAATGAGAGTTTTATTTGAAAAATATATTTTATTTAAACAAAACATGAATGACAAATAATTATTAGGCTACACGTGCAAGCTCTGGGTTATTTTTTATTTTATTTATTTTGTTACTAAACTAAGGTTTGTCTGGCACATGGCCACGTGTTAGTCCGGTTGCAAATGTAATTCCACTGGATTTGGATGTTAAAAGCGATATTTTTTCATTTTTAGGGGCTTTAGGCTATTTTTAATCAGAAAAAGTTTTTCTTGCCCCTGGAAAGGTATAATTTTCAAGATGGCCGCCAAATCCTTAAAATACCCATTACTCGTTCATTATACATTCTAGACAAGTTTTTTCCGACGGCCTTTTGTAGTATCAAGTGTTTTAATAGAATATCAAGTTTGCAATAGTCGGACCACAGGAAAGGTATTATTTACAAGATGGCCACCAAATTCCACCTTACTCCTAAAATAAATTGCAACACGGTTTCTCAACGGTTTTTGTAGTATTCAATAACATACTAATGGTCTACCACCATCTGGCCACTGGAAAGGTATACTTTCCAAGATGGCCATCGAATTAGTCAGCTGCATTTATTTTTTAAAAAACACCTTATGCTGAATATTAAAAGCAATATTTTTTTCATTTTCAGGGGTTTTAAGGTATGCTTAATCAGAAAAAATATTATTCAATTTTTTTTCTAATATTAGCTAATAGCACTAAGAATGCGTAAAAATGATGAATTTTCCACGGCTTTAAAACATTATTTACGCTGGATTTCAATGTTAAAAGAAATAATCATTCCTACATTGAATGAGCCCTGCTGGACACAAAAAGTCTTCAACAATAGCTGCTAGCACTACACCTGTGTGAAAATGATAATTTTGCACATGGTTTGATATGGGCTCAAAAGCATGTAGGGACAATGTGGTCGACTGTTTATCTATATGCATCATATTTATTAACTAATAACAACATAATGATTGCAAAGCAATGCATTTTACATTGTGAATACTGAATTTGATTCAAAATGAAAGTTAAGTTATGAATGCCTTTTGATTCAAATGTGGAGAATGAAGAGATAATGAGAGCTGACAGACTGCTCCCAGGCCCAGCTGTTCTCTGCCTCTCCGAGGACATTCTGTGTCTCTCTGCTTCCCGAGGGCCTCTGTGTTGCTTTTATCAGGTTCGAACACCCACGCTGATTTATATACAAAAGATACAAAGATGTATGTTAAGTATATAGGAAGGCTTTCATGGAAGGGACAACAATAATTAATTCAAATCAGTACTGCTGTCACTTTCATAGTCTACTCAAAGTAATTTTAATATTCCTAGTTGTGGCAGTCTTCACAAAAACATGCAGGTGTACATTTCAGATCGTTTGTTTGACATGAACAATGTCCTGTAGCACAGTCAGACTTGCGACCACATTTAATCAATTGCAAAATCTCATCTGGGGCAGGCTTTTTTAAACATAGCACTGGTACATAGCTATCATATCCATGCCCTTTGAGAACTGGCAATGCTTTTATTGAGAGATGACAATCCAAGAATGGCATACATAGTTTGCTCTAGATACGTGATGAATTGCCTGTGTTGGAGGCAACTTTTCACCTCCCTTTCATTTGCGAAAAAGGTGCAGTCATAATCTTGCTAAATTTTCAATATCTTGGCAGGACAGGGCTTCAATAGAAAAACCAAGATAAGTAAGCATTGTAACAATCAAATCATCTTTACAGAGTAAGAAACTCTGTATACACTTACATTTCGATATTCATGAGAACTTTCCTGCCCAGTCTGCCCCTGTAAACGCATGTAATCCAAGTAGAGCTTTTGCTTTAGCAGCACCAAGAGCATTTCCCAATGTTGATAAAATGTTGATTTTTTTTTTTTTTTTTTTTTTTTTTTTTTTTTCCCTTTTCCTGCTATCATATATAACTTTGATGTATGCAGCGAATCATATATTTTGAGCAATAGAACGTAAATGTCTGTATCAACTGAATGGACCACTAAGCTACAACCAGGAGAGGATCTGTTGCATCCAAACAGTGAAAAGGTATTAGAGTGTTGGCCTCTTCGTGATCATGTTCTCTCATATTATCACTCAGCAATCTTGGTTTGATGAAACAAGAATCCCTGCCACACACATTATTCTCTTTACGGTTTAAGATAACAATCTTTAAACAATTTCAATAGAGCATCTTTAAAGAGAATTGTCAGTTGCTCTTTAGTATTGCTATCTGATAGAAAAAGAGTCCTCATGCTTATTCCTCTTACATTCATTGATTCTGTCACATGAAACCTGATAGGATCAATGCCCCTGGCTCTCTTTTTCCGGGTCTGCTATTTAAGTGAACTAAACAGAACTCTGACTTCATTGCCCCCTTTAGTTTCTTCTCAATTTGTTGACGAAATCTGTCCAATGTTCTTCATACTTTCATCGATTGAACTTCTACCATAGCATAAATAATGACAATTCTGTATGCAGTTTGCCCAGTAATTTCTATTCCTCTACTTTCTCTATCAGCAGCAACCTGTCTCGTTCATCAAGGTGAATTCAAATTTGACAATGGCTTTGGATAATTCCATTAATTTGGGTTGTGCTCTTTGTATGAGATGAAACCGAGTAAGCAAAGCTTGTTCTTCTTTTAGCTCAATCTTAAGTTTACATTTATTGACCTTTGCTGCAGATGAAAATGTTTTTAGTTTCATCTTTGTCATTTTATCCCATATCGATTTTTCTGAATTTGTGATTAATTCAGTATATCTGTTGTCAAGTATGTATGGTCAAGTATGTCAACTTCAATATTAGCTTGTATTACAGCATTGGAATACGTATTAGCCAAGCTACAGAATTCTTGGCCAAAGGGATTTCCAGCATGATTCAAAATACCTTCTTTCATTTTTTGATATGTTCTTAGGCACAGCTGTACTTCTTTGTAAAACATTGTCTAGGATGATTAATGAATATTGGGCATTTTAAGGATTCAGCAGTTATCTTGGACGCCATCTTTGAAATCCTACCTTTCCAGTGGTCAGATTGTGGTAGACTTTTAGTTTGTTATTGAGCACACTTCATATTACATAAAACCATTGAGTAAACTCCCGTTGCTATTTCTTTAGTGGGTAAGGTGGGTTTTCATAAATGCAGGATGATTAATGAAGGAATGTTGGGCATTTTAAGTATTCAGCACCATCTTGAAAATTATACCTTTCCAATGGTCAAACTTTGGTAAACTTTTGATATGTTATTATATACACTTGATACTACAAAAGACAGTTGGAAAAACTTGTCTAGGATTAATAATGAATGAGTAATGGGTATTTTAATGATTTGGCGGCGTCTTGAAGATTATACTTTTCGAGTGGTCAGACTGTGGTAGACTTTTAGTATATTTTGAGCATTCCTGATACTACAGAAAATATTGGAAAAACTTGACTAGGAATCCTAGTCAAGTTTTTCCAATATAAATAATAACGATTTGGCAGCCATCATGGACGCAATATTGAAAATTGTACCTTTCCAGACTGTGGTAAACTTTTAGTATATTTTGAACACATCTGATACTATAAATATTATTGGGAAAACTAGGATGAATAATGAAGGAGTAATGAGCATTTGAATGATTTTGGTGCCATATTGGAAATTATACCTTTCCAGTGGTCAGATCATGGTATACTTTTAGTATATTATTGAACACACCTGATACTACAAGAACCCATTGGAAAAACCTGTCTAGGATGAATATTGAAGATGTTTTAATGATTTGGAAGACATCAGAAAAATTGAAGAAAACCTTTTTCTGATCAGCCCCTAAAAATGAAAAAAAAATCATTTTTAACATTCAAGTCCCACGGGAGCCTTTTTTTCTACACCTGCAACTGGATTATGTTAGGATTGCATTGAAAATATTACCAGAAAATCAGTATTCAAAATCTTAACCCGTTACCTGGGTTTGAACATCAATCTTTGGCTGCAGGTTGAGGTATATGCAACCACCTCACCCACCAAGAAATTTTGGCATAAAATTGGAATGTAGAATTGTCCAAATAAACTTTAAACAGGAAGCTTAATTATACTTTTTTTTTCAATTTGTAAAAATAAAATGTTGTTGTAAATCATAATATTATTAGCTTACTTGATTCATATTATGCCACTGTGTATTGATGGCAACTGATCCAGCACTGAAACTAAGTAACGAAACAAATGACAAAAATTCATTTATTAACAAATGATTTACAGCAGATAATGGTGTCTAATTCGATGAATGAAATTCACAAACATATTAACAGCAAAACAATGAAAAACAAACTCTTGTGTAGATATGTGCTCCATAAAGCCATTTGACATGCCATGCATGTTAATTAGTTGTGATCCTTCTTCTCCAATGAGTAGGATTCCCAATTTTCGTTTGAATTATGACAGTTTCGTGCCTTTGCAATATCCTCAGGTAATGCATTCCATTCTGATATCACTCACACTGAAAACCAAATTTGTTTGCTGCAGGTCTATGTAATTTTACAGAAAGACCACATAACTTTCTAGTAAATAATTTGGCAATCCTTGCAAATCAGGCACCAAATAAAATTGATAAAATTATTTCTCTTTATGGCTAAAAGTGTCTAGATTGTTTTCATTTCCAGCTAACTTTATAGCTAAAAATATTAAGTACGCTCGAAAAATCATACGACGGCTATATTAATTAATTAATGTTTAAATTTTATTTTTATAGATATATTATTTAAAGATCATAATAATTTTCGAGCGTACTTAACATTTTTAGCTTTATAACTAAAAATGTTAAGTTTGTTGGAAAGGAAAAATCAACAGTGAAATTTAAATTTTTTTAATGGATGAATGCCTTCTTAAGATCAATCCTGATAAAACAGATTATATTCAAACCCTCAATGGCGTAATTCTTAATGACAACTACATACGTTTTTTCTGACTGGGTACAAAATCTTGAAAATGCATGTTAATAATGTAGTCTCCCACTGTTATAATTAGATGTCCGTAATATTAGAAACTTACTTTCCAACAATGAAACTGAGCAGCTGGTTCACTCTATTATTACCAGTAGATTAGACTACTGTAATTCACTTTTCTTTAGTTTGAATAAATCACAAATTAACTAACTACAAAAAGTTCAAAATGCTGCTGCACTGTTAGTTTTGAAACATAGGAAATGTGAGTCAATTAGGACCAGCATTATCGGCCTACATTGGGTTAGGATAGGAGAAAGTGTCTTATTAACATTCGATATTTGGTTGGTTTGATTTTGGAACTTTATGAATATGACTCCTGGGCACAGGAGTTTCAGCTATATAGCACCCAGACTTTGGAATCGATTACCCTATGATATCCGGAATATACATACATTAGTAAGCTTTAAATCAAAAATAAAAACTTTCTTGTTTTGAGGCTTTCATAATTATATGTACTCAGTAAATAAATATACTTTATAACTGTAGCTCCTGTCCCGTGTTTTGTAAAAAAACTTTGACAAGTTGCACTTTCTTCTTACTCTTCTGTAATAGGCCTTATATTTTTACTGCAATTTATTGCACATGATTTCAAGTGCTTTTGTCCAGTAGGGACAGTATTGAGGTTCCCGAGAAAGGGTGCTTTCTATAAATGCATTTATTATTTTATTAATTAAAAAAAAATCTAAATCAACGCAATTCCTTAAACTTTACAAAGCAAAAACTGTACATGTATTTTAACTGTTCCAACTGTGATATTTTTCATCCTCAAATTGTACGCAAGTTATAAATGTGTGAGCATACCAATTCCATTGTAACAGTACAATGGAAATGACATGCATCTGTTCTCGTGGGGGTTCGAGTAAATAGGGACATATGTATAGTAGTAATTGTTAGCGGTGTAGCAAAGCAAAGAGTAGGGAAGGGAGAAGTTGACGGATATGTTCTCAGTTTTCTATATTATCGATCACCATCATGGCAATGGTGGCAGTCAAATGGACCTTCTACAACCAACCAACAAACAGTGCTGGAAAAATGTCCCACAATTATGTTTCCATAGATAATGCACCCCTGGAGCTCAAAATTTTCGGAAAAAAGTGCAGATTATGGTAATGCTTTTTTTCCTGTTAAACTTCATTGTAATTGTAAAAAATCTTTACATTTTTTTTTGGGGGGGTAGTCTCCAATTCTAATCTCAACAATTCCCTAGTTTTGTAACTAGCGGATTCAATATATTCTGCAAGCTTTCTTTTCCTTTATAGAAAGTCAGTTTCCTGCCAACCCTTTGTACCCTGCTCTATGATTTCAACAACCAATCTAAAACAGACTGACTGTATATCGATTGTAAAAACTTTAATTTATTAAGTTTTCCAAATCTATTTTCAAACCACAAGTATATTTCCTATTTGTAAGTTATTTTTATGAAAGTAATAATTGTTTAGAAAAACAAAAACTTTCTTTTATTTATTATTATTTTTTTTTTTTTTTTTTTTTTAGAATAAATTAAAATTTCTCGCAACTATGTTCATTGCAAAAACCATTAAGTAATATGTATAACTTTGAAAACTATTAAATTCTAATGATTTATTTTTATTTTCTCTAGGTGATGTTGCTTGTTGGTCAACTTTTCTCATCTTAACCTTGTCTTAAGTGATGCTGTTACTGTTGATAATGACAGGGTTGAACTTGATCACTGGGAATAGACCCTAGATTGTTTCTGGACTATGAATGTTGATATCGGATAACTATTTGTTGCTGATCCTTACCTGCAGGTTGACTGTTGTTATTAGCAACAGGTAAACCAACATTATCAGGAATCTGGATTTTGCAAACCTTTTTTATCACGGCAAAGGCTGAACATTTTCTAAATTCTTGGAAATTTTTACGTGGAGCCATTTTGTGGTGGAGGAGGTTAGTGATTTGTTTTATTCTTAGCTAACTCTGGTGGGAAGTATACATATTGTGTGTCATAAGCTTGTATATACTGATCTACATGTATATTTATGAATGCATGTGCTTAATTCCAAATGTATTCATGTTTCATTCCATAAATTGGGTAATGCTTTTTGTATTTTTGGTCACTAGTGATATACACTGTAAAGTTTTTTTTTTTTTTTTAATATAGCTAGATATTAGTTATTTTGTATTTATTTATATGTATACTACCTGAAAAAATGCACAGCTCTTTACATTTGACAGATTGTATTAGATTATATTGTAGTTTGTGTTTTGGGATCTTCTCTGTAGCATGGTGACATAATAGAATCACTTGAACACTCATTTCTTTTTTGAAATTTCTTGTTTCCTTTCAAATGCTGTAAACAATATTAATTAGATAATTAGTCTATATGGAAGTGGTGTTTATAGTATCAGTGCTTTCATTTTGTTGTGTGATATAATGGACTCTGACAAAGAAATGTTTGAAATTATCTTTTCAAGAATTTAATTATTCAAATCTTATATTATTTTCAAATCCTTATTAAATCTTTTGGGACAAAATAAATACTGAAATAAAGACCAATTTCCTGTAAAAATGTAATTATCCTACTTATTGTTTGAAATCTAAATGAAGCATGATACAAAAGATAATTCAGATGTGTTTTAAAAATACTTGCACATTTGCTGCATGAAACATTTGTTATAACAGTATTAATTCTTTCATGTAACAGTTTGTTGCACAAAAAGAAAATGCAACATTTGCAAAAGAGAGGGAATTGCAAGGAAAAGCTTGTTAATCTCCTGCAATACAATATAACTGCTGGCTATTGTCTGTTTTTTGTATATGTCCATTAAATTCTAACATCTTTGTAAAAAGAATTGTAACATCAAGTGAATATACTTGATGGAATAATCTTTTCTTCTTTTTTTTTTGTTTGATATATTTATAGTGCAAAAATGCTTAAAAAAATGATAAACAAATGAGCTGTAAAGTACAAAAAGCAATAGTAATTCAGGTGATTCTACTTGTATTCTGGAATGTGGCTTAAAGTATGTTTACTTTGTGTGTACAATGTGTAGTGTGTGAAAATATATATTGTAATTCAGCTTCTTTTATTTAAAATTTTGAACTTCTTGCATTTATAAAAGTTTTGATACCGTTTTGAGTCATTTTTAAAAAAAAATGAAGTAAAAATCAATTTTCACCTCATTTTTATCTGAAGAAAAAGATCTGCCAAACGTGAATGAATTTAAAATGTACTAATATATCTTTAAAATGCCTGTGGTTAGCATATATATAGTAGACAGAAACAACTACAACTATTCATACTAGATTAAAATAATTCCTGGAAAGCTTTTTCCGTTTGACACTTCTCAAAGGAGAATCGTCAGATATAATCCAGATTTGAAAAAAATATTGTTTAGGAAATTTGAAAT
>VCCN01006364.1:112783-127039 GCA_006491835.1 Architeuthis dux | reverse complement strand
TAATTAAAAAAAATAATTGTTCCTTCAACTGTAGCATCATCAAAGATAGTATTTATTTAATACCAACTTCCTAAAACACTTAATGAGTTTGCCAAAGCCTCAATATTTACTCTAGGAAAGTTGTTTCCTTCATGTAGCATGGAAAGATTTCCATAAAAAAGTTCACTTTCTCTAGATGTATAAATATCAGAAATCTAATGAACCCCCATCAGTTAAGCCTAAATTGCTATTAACAAAATCACTACCCTAAAATCTTTCATTAATTACCAATTTCTTTTTCTGATATTTATACATTTAGAGAAAATGATTAAGACATTCCTGGAACTCAAATACTTATGAAATATGTATCTACTAAGCTTAGCCTTGTCTGGCTCAAGATCATAATTGTGAGATACCCTGTGAGGACTGAACTCCCTCGAAATGGCCTGCAAGATCAACCCTGGCTCTACAACAGGTACCCTTTTACTAAGCTTATCTTAATCTAGCAGAGGGTCACCCACCGAGGCAATCACTACTCTAGTAATAGCTCAACTAGCTTGCTAAGCATTGCTCTACAGATCATAAAGATCTTTACTAAACTAGGCCTGGCACAGGGCCATAATCATAAGAGGCACCCAATGAACTTACAATGCTATTGAATAATCTGCAAGATTTGCTCATATAAAATATATTGAACCTGTTAACATTTTTTGTAATTTGATTTATATTTTACATATACACACAAAGTAAGAGACTTATATCTATTAATGATGATAGCTGTTACATAGAGACTTGCCAAAGGATTATTGAATTTGGCTGCAGCCTAATTTTATCTACAAGCATGTTAGCATTTAGAGATCATTATGATACTTTAGGAAATTAATGATTTAATAGTACATTTAAAATTAAATTTTTATTTTAGTCTTTAAAAGTAAAATAAAACAAAAAACAAATGTAGACCATAGTTGGTAAATACATGTTCTGGTAAAAAAAAAACTGATCCTCAGAAAAATGTTAATCCATTTTTAAGTTTCATGTTATATTATTTATATTTTTTTAGTAATAGCTCTAACAACTGGGCAGATTTTAATTTTCACACTGGCTCGATGACCTAGGATTGCACACAATCTACTCTAATAATGAACAGTGATTTTCTTGGTTCGCTGGTCATAACACTGGACTATTCCACTGAGGAAGGGGGGATAAAGTTTTGCTGAAAAAAATACTTCCTATCCACTGTTATAAACTATGCACTATTCCCAGTAAACGAATTCAGTATTTTTTCTATATAAAAAAAACAAACCATCTCAATCCAAATATATCCAGATTTATTTTTTTTTTTTTTCACTAGGATTAATGAGTAGATCATATGAGGAAAAAAAACCAAATAACGGATCGGGACAGACATCATATAGCAATGATCATATCTCCCAGTATAGGTGGTCATACCAATTCATGCTAACTTACTATACTTATATAATGAACAGTGTGGTTTTTTTGGTTTGCTGTAATACTGATAACTAAAAATTTAAAAAAATAAAACCTAGAATAATATTAAATAAAAACGAAAATTAGAATAAAAATAATTAATAACGAGACATAAACTGAACATTGAAAGACCATGAAGAATAACTAGGTTAAAAATGAGGGACCACAGGTCAGAGGTCAATGCTGCAACCCTTGAAAATGGATGACAGAGAGCCAAACAAGATAAACCAATAACAATAAAAATGTCCAGCACCCTAAATTGAAAACAGATGACCACATTAAAAAAAGCACTTGAAAAAATAAACCGCCCAGAATGGGAACATTTCACTGATTGGGCAGCATGGAACAGCCAATTACGGACACTAACAAATTTCACCATTAATAATTGTAACTATATAAAAAATTAACTAAACAAGAGTAATCGTTCATCTGAAGATCGAATTCTCGTGAAACCAACTGTACAGGTTATAATGAACCAATAAATATTTTTCTACAATGTTCGCTCTACTAATGGTTGGAAACAGGTCTATTAATATACTTATGCAGAATTGTGACGCATACTTGTAATCACTTACTATATATAATATATATATATGATGGGTATGGTTAGATAATGTGGAAAAGGAAAAAGAGTGAGAAAAGCTTGTTACATCTCAAACATGTTTATTATCATGAGGATAAATCTTTATGCATTTCGTTGCGGCAAACCATACCCATCATTCTGTCGGATTCCCTTACATCCACACTATAAACATGTGTGTATATAAAAAAACTGATGTTTAGTGAAGCATAAGATACCTCTTGGAAAGTTGAGGAAATTGGTCTTAATAAACTAAAAATAAATCTGATTCAGGATACATGTTTATAACTTCTGTTAATTTGATATTTTAATTATTTGGAAAAATCCACAATCAGAATGTACTATTAAGCATATTTTGATAACTGATCCTTACATTTTGTATTGAATAGTATTTTCTGCAGATGTCTTTGTTTCAGGAAAATAGGAAAATTTTACATTGCTAGATCTAGTTTCGAGTTGCTACCATTTATGTGTTAGCAATTTGATTAAAATATTTTATTTAAATGATTATTTTGAATACATGCAATATAATAATTTAAAAAAATTTAAACTAAACATTCATCATACAAAATCATCTTGTAGGTATTTGCATGTATATATATATATATATATATATATATACACCTGATTCAAGACATTAGTAGTTAATATTTTTTGTTTTGTTTTTGTTTGTCGTCCCCAGATGGCATCAGAATATTGCCGGCAAATACTCCGTGTTGTTGTGGCCCAAATCTGTCAGCACCTGGGTTGGCACTCCACACATGCTACACCTCTTGAAGTCCTTACAGATGTGCTGGAGCGATACATACTTGATGTTAGCCGAACAACACATCAGTATGCTGAAAGATGTAGGTTTTATTAAAGCTTTTGTAAATCCTTGTTTTTTTTTTGTTTTTTTTTTGTTTTTGTTTTTTTTTGTTTTTTAACTAATGCATCTTTAATTTCAAATAGGATTTTAAGAGACTAGCAAAATATTCTGAAAATGGCTTTTTATACCAACAAATGATAATCTGTTTTAACAAAACATATATATATACGGTAAATAGTAATATTTAAATGTTTTCATTTCTGACTGTTTAGGTTTAATATCTTGTCAATATAGTTAAATTAGTTATACTTTCAAAAACTGATTTTGTAATTCCTTCAAGAACTTCTCTTGTATGTTTTAAATCATTACTACCATATATTTTGGCAGATAAGACGACACTTGGAGCATCAAAAAAACAGTGGCTAAACAGTGAGCTAAAAATTGAACAGTGAGCCATGAAATTCAAACTGAAATTGGGGTCTTGTCTTATCTGGCGGTCACCTTATCCGACAAAATATACAGTATATAGTTGAATTATGAAGTAATTACTGAAGAGAATTTTGTTATATGCAAGAAGTATTTAACATTCTTAAATAGTTGTTTATAGGAATATTAGTTTTGGTATTAGGAGAAAACAGTATCACTATTGATGTAATAGAGAAATGTTCTGCAGAGCAATTCTTTTCTCAGTTGAAGTAATTTAAAAACAGTAATTTGTTTGTTGCACATCAAAATTACCCTAAAATGAGTGGTTATGATAAAATTCATAATTGGAAAAAAATGTATGAATAGGCAATTCTCTTAAATTATAGCGCAGAGTTCAAATTGGTCCTAACATAAAACTAATCAAACTATCTCTATATAAAACTAAATGTAAATAATTTTCAATTCACCCTTGAAAACAAATGTTTGAAATGATTTTTTTAAATACACTAAGCTCAGTGTATTTGCTTTGTTTCCCCCAAGTCTGTTTCTAGTGACAAAATTAACATTCACACAAGAAATCCCTTTGCTTTCAGCTAGCTTGCATGTTGTTAATGTGTTCTGTTATAACTAGATGTTTTTATGATTATGAATTGATATTTTGTAATAAAGTATTCAACATGTTTTCTCAAGTGTCAGGTTATGGCTATACTCTTCACTGTGTATATCTTTTATTAAAACATTCTTTTTATTGTGATTAGCAAAAAATTAGTTATTTTAAGTGGTCCAATCACAAATGCCTGTGCATGTGTTTCAAGGGGCTTCTGGTGTTATGGCTTTGTATATATGTTGTAATTTTTAAAATATTGTAACTAGTTGCATTTGCTTATTTTTTTTTATTATTTCACATTATTATTATGCTTTTTCAGCACTATCTTTTCATTTTCTTTCATTGACAACACTTATTCTTATTGACAAATCAATAAAGTTTTTAAATTAAATTAGAATTAAAATTAATTATTCTTATTGAACTTATTGACAAATCAAAGTTTTTAAATTAAATTAGAATTAAAATTAATTTCATCCACATAGCAAAGTTCACAAATGTATGTTTAGCATTGTGAACCAATATTATTCCCAAACTATAAATTTCTCAGTTCTCTCTCCTGATTATTTCTAGAATAATTTTGTCAAATCATAAATGTTATAAAAAATTTTGATTTCCTTTTTTTAATTACATTTAATACATAAAATGTTCTTCTAATACAAATATAAAGAGGAAAAATTACTTATTAATTTTTTTCACCTGTAACACATATAATTTATGTATTTTGTTACTGCTTTTGCTTTGAGGAAAACTTTTTGTGGAAAAAAGCCTATTATTAATAACAGGATTTAGCCTGTAAAGTAAGCCCTTGATATAACAAATTTTGGCTTTAACAAACACATGGATCCAACTGAACTGACTTCAGATTTAGTGAACCAGGTTCAATAAATGCGAAAACCAATCATCGATCGTGCACATGCCAAAACTGATGGGATACGATGGTGTGAAAGAATTCTGGCACGCATGCATGTTACAGCGTAGTCTCTTTGGATACTTGTTTGTGTCAACACGTTTTTCATTCTGTGCTTACTGCGTTGTGTTTTTTGCGTGCATTTCTGCAATGGCTTCTAAATGTAGTACACCTACGTTTACTCCTTCAAAGAAGTGCAAGAGGAATATATTGATGAACTGAAGCAGCCTGTTGACGAGATTGCCTTTGGATTTTCCAAATGATGTAAGGTAAGGTCAGGTCGTAAATAGAACGAGGGGCAACTGAACTGCCATTGGATTTAGCAAACAATGTTTATTAAACTTACTACTTATTTACCGAACAAGGGGCAACCATCGGGTATAACAAACTTTCGGCTTTAATGACTACCCCTCCCCCCAATTAGTTTGCTATAGCGAGGGTTTACTGTACATAGAAAAATGTTGATGCTTTATATTCTTAATATCATACACATGCTGATTACTAAGTCTAATTAAACGTTATAACAAATTTATTTTGAAACATTTTGTTTTTAAACTTCGACCAAATTTGATGCTATTTGATTTTTAAGAACATTTTGAAAAATGTTTTTTTATTTATTATTCATTTGCTTATATTTTTATTTATTTATTTTTTTCTAGATGGAAGAACTGAAGTAAACTTGGATGACTTGGGCTTAGCCTTCCGTACTTTGGGTATTAGCTTATCAGAACTGGATGATTATGTCAAACATGTTGAGGCTTTGCCTTTTGGAAAAGATGTAGTTGCATTTCCTAAACCAAAGAAGTCAAATTTCTGTTTCCCAAATCCAAAGAGTCGAGAAATCTATCATCGAGAAGAACATGTGCCTGACCACTTGCCATACATGTTTCCTGGAATGGAAGGTAGGCTACAAAAACTTTTTTAAAAGAGGATACAAAAGATCCTTGGAATTACGTGAATGGCACTTGACTAAAAATTAACTGGGTTATAACAAAATGTATTTGTTTAAAGAATGAAAAAAAAAAAAAAATCATTAGAAATTTTTAACCAGAAATTATTTTTAGATTTTTTAAAATTTTTAGTTTGAATTTCTCTTAAAATTTTGAAATAATAATAATATATACACTTATAGAAAGCCCCCTTTCTCGGGAATCTCAATACTAAGTCCCACTGGACAAAAGCGCTTGAAAACCTGTGTAATCATTGCAGTAAAATATAAGGCCTGCTAAAGAAGAATATCAATGTATGGTCAATATTTAAAGAAAATGCAACTTGTTAATAAAGCTATTTACATAACACAGGGCAGGAGTATACCGAGTTCATATTAGTATGAAAGTCACAAAACCAGAAATTTTTTATTTAAAACTTGTTAATATCTTAATGTTACGGATGTCAATGGGTAATTGATTCCAAAGTTCCATATTGCACAAAGTCTGTGTGCTATATAGCTGAAACTCCTGTGCCCATGAGATGTGTTCATGAAGACAAGTTCTAAAGTCAAACTCTCTCAAATCTTGAATGTTAATAAGAGTTCATAGGAGCACATATCATGCAAACATTCTCAATCTATAAAGGTCTCTGTCGGAAAACTTATTTTGACTATCATATTGTCTCTATTGGTGGTTTTTTTTTTTGTTTTTTGTTTTTTTTATTTATTATCACAAACATCATTTAATTCCCCAACATTTTAACTAAATTTCAGCAAAATTGGTCAAGAATTGAAAATTTTAAACCAATGGGAACCAAACATGTTTTTTTGAACCATGAAGTATTCATACCACCTCCCAACCTTCATACACAATTTCATTGAAATATCTTTAAAAATAAAGAAGTTATCAAATTTTAAATTACATATAAAATGTAAACAATATAACTCACTATATCAAAATCTTCATTGGAAAATACTGACGCCACCATTTTTAAAAATTGGTAATGAATCATAGTCTCCTATGGAAGTTTTCAAACTCCTGCTGGAGACAAAAAATTAAATCAAATTAGCATGTTGAAAAGTTTTTAATTCTTGCAGTTAATAGTGGGTTATTTGATTTTTATTTATTTTACAGACTATTAATTTCACTATCCTTTTACTAATTTCAGTGTGTTTTGGGTGAAGACTGTTATGTGTGCATGTGAGTTTTGTTCAGCTAGAAGTCATAATGGTTTGAGAAATTGGTTATGTTCTAATGCTACAGTGTTTTTTTTTTTTGTTTTTTTTTGTGTTTTTTTTTTCTTTCTCCTAATGTATTGATTTGAAAAAGATGAACATCATAAAATAATGACTTGTGACAGAAGGGTAAAAGCATTGAATTAGACAATATAATTACTTATAGTAAAAAGCAGAAGTAACTTAAAATTGGAGTATGATAATTTTGCTAAGTCTTCATTAAGTTATCAGATGTTTGAAGATATGATACATATCAGGTTGGAACAAAATAAATGGCTGTTTTGAACCACAAACTTTAAAACGTCATAACTCTGCTCAAACACAACTTTATTAGTCAAAGTAAGCACCAGTAGAATTGATACAATGTTGCCAATTATCCAGCGGTAAATTTATTCCATCATAAAAACTGGAGTCATGGGAGTTGACAAACTGCTGGAAGGCATTTTGAACCTGGTCCACATTAGTGTACACCTGCTGGTGCGTATATGCATCTAAGGCCCAGAAAATGTGGTAATCGGTAGGAGACATGTCTGATGGAATAGAGAGGGTGGGGCAATAACATCATCAGTTTTTTCCCCGGTGGTTTGTGAAGTATGTGGTCTTGCATTATCTTGCAGCTGGATAGGCCCCTTTCAACATGTTTGCAACTTTTCATGCATCAGTTTCAAATCACGACAATGCCGTGATGATCTGACAAACTTACAAGAGGCTGTAATGGATTATTACAGCACCATCAAATGGTCAGGAGGATCTTTTGGGGGTGAAGATTTGATTTTGGGAGGGAGGGAGGCAACCCAAGCACACAATCCAGAAAAGGGTCATTTATTAAACCAACAAGCAAATTGTAGCAAGTGTCAAATCATTAGATATATCTGCATTTTCTTCACTGGCCGATTTGTGCCAAATGTCTTCCACAGCTGCCATAAAAAAAATTCAAACATCAGAAAGCGTCTCGCAGCATTTTAAAATGATATGAATATGTATGTATAAACAGAAGGGGAGTGATGCAAAAAACTGAACACACTAATCAAAAACAGCCATTTATTTTGTTCCAACCTAATATAAGTCTAGTGAGTTGAAAATTATCCTTTGAGAATTTAAGTATTTTCTGTGTGCTTTTTGCATCAGATGAAATGGAAGTAGAAGAAGTTTCCCCAACACCTTCTGTCCCAGCTGCTTCTCAGCCTGGCAGCACAACTCCAGTGACAGTCCCAAGTAATCAAGAAATAGGAACTCCAGAAAATTTGGCTGATACTAGTCCAGTTGTAAGAGGAGAAAAGAGGTCATTGAACAGTCCTAGTGATGGAGCACATATCTATAAAAGACAAAGGTAAACTTTTTAAGTCATATTTTTTTCTTATTTTTTTATTTAAAGTTAATAAGTGTAATATCTATATAGACAATATTGTTTTAATAAACATAGACCAGTAAATGTAGCAGTGTTAAGATGCATTTGCAAAATTTGAAAGTATATATCAAAATCAATTAAGTAATAATAGCAGCTATACACAAAATATTTGAGATTTTGAAAGTTTTTAATATATATGAATGTTTTTAAATAATTATGCCTTATTGAAAATTAGAATATGTTTGGTAAAAATATCTAATAAAATACATGTTTTAAAAGGGAAAATATTGTGTACTTTTGTTGAAGTGCCATTTTTAGGCCTTGAGTAAATGGGTAGATATCCATGAATGTCCAGATAGTCCTTGAAATGTAAGTTCTAATAGATTCCATTGTGTTGTATTATTAAATGCAAACATGAAATAGGATATTGAACTGAAAACTTTTCATTAATTCTGAAAATTAACAAACTTCATTTACAATTCTGATTTACCCATCCAAGGGCAGGCAAAAAAGTAAAACCTTCATAAAACCATCATTCTTAATTGAAAACTGACATGTTTACTAAAAAAGTTATGCTCCTTTTGAATGTATCACCTGAAATAAAGATTATTATTTCTAAACACTGAGTGGGTTTAGCCACCTGAGCCTTACTTTTACTAGATCAGTAGTGTCTGATCATGAGTGTTTGAAATGACCTGCGGTCACAATAAAGACTAAACATGTGTTGTTTCAATTCAAATCACACCAACAAAAGCCCATATGAGCTCTGACTGGAAAGTATCCACCCATTTAGAAAAAAAAATTTAGCCTACCTAAGTACTACTCTTGGGACCTCGCACACTTCCACTTTTTAAAACAAAGTCCTCTTTCGGGATCGCCATCAACTGCTTTGTCGCATTCTTCTTAATCTCGTCCACGGTCTGAAATCTCTTTTGGGGAAAAGCTAGAAGTTGCTGAGAGCCAAATCTGGACTAGTGTGGCTGTCAGACCTGGGTGATGTGATGTTTTGCCCCAAAAAACCTGCATAAGATGTGAAGAATGATTTGATTGTTCATTATGAACACACAATACACAAGCTCACTCAGTGGTATCTCACTGCAGACTGAGTTACCCTATAGGAGAGTGTCTGTTCACACATGCACAGTACAGTTTCTTCTGATTAATTGCCAAGTTACATCCAGGCTCCGCAACCGGTTCTCGGTTTAAAATGGCTGAATACTTTCCAGACAAACCTTCTACATCAGATCATGTGTAGTGTAGGGACTTCTTCATAGCTGCTTTATTGTTATTTAAGGTTTTGAAGTAAATTACCCGTGATTAGATTTTAGCCAGAAATGTTTGTGTTGCCCCCAAAAGATTTAGTGTAATGCATTGTATGAATTCTTTTAATCTACATTTCTACTTAATTTTCTAAATTATTGCTAGTTAAATAAGTTGATTAAAACTTAATATCATATTGGTACACATAAGCGACTGCATTATAATTAAGCAAAGATTTTTTATGAATCTTCTCAAATCTTTATCAAATGTTTCTTGAATTTCAGGTTAAGCAATAATAATCTGCCAGAAGAAGCTGGACATTCTCAATATGAAATGACCAGTGTGAAAATGTCAGTATCTGGACTTTTGACACCTGTCAAAAGTCAAGGCAAATTACCAGATTCATCTCTACCTGTAATGTTTCCTCCTGTTGAGAAAAAGAAGGAACTTCCTCCAAAAGAAATTCCAAAAAAAACAGAACCTGAGAAAGATACCAATACATCCAAGATTGAAGACAAGGAAAATATTACGACCAAAAAACCCAAAGAAAATGATACAAGTAAGAAGAATATTCCAGTAAAAGGTTCAGCGAAAATAGTTTCTAAGAGTAGTGCCAGCTCTACAAGTGGTAAACCATTGAAAAAAAATGCAATTGCCAAGGCAAAAATTACAAAAATAGTAAAAAAAGGAAATATGAAAGCTGCTGTGTCAGTTAAAACTGCCAAATCAAAGGTTATATCAAAAAGCACATCGAAGGTTCCTGCAGTAAAAACACAAGCCATAAAAGGCACAGCCAAACCACCAATTTTAAAAGATGTCAAAGCCTCTTCTGATGCATCAGGATCAGAAAGTCGTTTAAAAGAACTCCTCCTTGACTCCAAAGTTGAAAAGACAAAAGAGACCAAAGTACAAAAAAAAGTAGAAAGACCCAGCCCATTGCCTAAAAAACCTGCAGAAGTGGAACTAAAAACTTGGAATAATTTAGTAATACCAGCAAATCCTAGGATGCTGTCAAAGAATTTGAATCTGGTGCCAGATGATAGCTCGTCTTCAGATGAATCACCAGAACCACGACTTGTTATTGCCGAGTCTGATCCAAAACCTAAGGAGAAAAAATCAGCAGAAATGATTCGAGAACAGTCCAGCAAATATGACAGCATTATCTCATCAGCAATCAAGAGAGCAGGCATGATGAACTCAAAGAGCAAAGAGTTGTTACCTGCACCTCCCACTCTTAAGGAAAGAAAAAAACCAGTTGCACGTAAAAAGAAAAAAGAGCGAATCGGAAAGATGGAAAAGAGCACATTGGAGAGTATTGATGCGTGCATTAACTCTGTCCTGCGTAATATGCGTGCTGCTTATGAATTAGAGAAACAGAAAGAGCAGCAAGATGCCATAGCTAGAGACACTATTGCAGAAGATACAATGGCAGCAGCAGCAACCACAACTGCTGTTGTATCTGCTGCAGTAGCAAATGCTGTGGCTATTTCAAGCAAATTTTCCCCATCAAATCCTAGTACTCCAACTCCCAAAAAGGCTGACAGAAAGGGAGATAAGAAACTTGATAAGAAATTAGAGAAAAAGAAACGGAATTTGATGAAAGAGAAGACAAAAAAATTGAAGATTAAAGCCCTGAAACAAAAGGGCAAAGAGAATGCTGAGGTACGGGAGAAGCTTAAGGAGAAAATTAAATCAAAGACTCAACGTCAGAACTCATCCAGTTCAGAGAAGACACCACCTGTTCGTCCGGATAAGTTCACGGCTGACGAATGGAAAATTTATGACTTTGATGGCAGTCCTCCTGGATCTCATTCCGATTCCCCACATCAACATGAATCATCTCCTTTCAGTTCATCCCCACATTCTATTAGATCTGGTGTTTCCCCATCCATGGACTCACTCACTCTTTTATCCACTGCTGCCAGCGCTGCCTCAAATGTCCCTATGCATTTGCCACCATCTACTCCACTCTCCCTACCTCAAGCATCCCTGTCTTCTCAGGATTCAGATATCCCATCTCAACTCAAAATGAAAATTGGCCTTGCAAAAGGAGGAAAGGGCAAAATAAAATCCAAAGTAAAATCTAAGGTAAATATTTTTCATTTTAAACATATGTTTTAATGTTTCTAACTTTTACAATTTTAACATCAATATGCTATTTTAGCATGTTTTTACTGGTCTTAAATGTTGTGGCATAAATAGCTCCCTTTGATGTGAGAAGTGGCCGAAAGACTTTGCTTAGGATAACCAAGAGTAAAAAAGAAAAATACATTTGAACCCATTTGTCTGTAATTTTTATCAGTTTAATGCATATGCACTTAAATGTCTGAAATGAATTTCTTTCATTGCTATTTAATTACATTATTTGCCTGTTAAAGAATTTTGTTGCTGGGTTAATTAATCTTGTCACTTGATTAAAACTTCATTAAAAGTGTACAATTTTGCAAGAAGTGAACAAAACATGCAGGATCCACAAGTTGATAAGCAGTAAATAAAAAATGAGTTTGAATATAAATTGTCCATGTTAAAGAATATAATTGCATTTTCACTCTCAAATCTATTGACAATGTCTTCTCTTATCTCTGATTGTATTCCAAATTTTCCATATATGTTATTCATTTTGTCCACTTGAAAAAATTATTTGAAAAATTTTAGAAACTGCAATTTGGTTCATGTAAATTGTTGTATATTTCAGGAGTAAATATATTTGGATTTTTCTGGATTTTTTTTCCCCTTTTAGGATAAAGAGCACAAAAAGGACAAAAAGGATAAGAAGAAAGATAAAGAAAAGAAAAAAAAGAGTAAGGAGAAGGAAGAAAAGAAGCAAAAAGAACGTGCAAAAGAAGAAAAATACCAGGTAACTTAATACATTTTTTTCATTTTTTTTTATTAGGTGAAGTATTATAGATCATTATTATTTAAAATTTGTATGACTATCTCTTTACCTTTATCTTCATTTATTAGTTGCTTTTTACCACAACTTTTACTTTTTTTTTAAAGAATATTTTTTTGCAAGTGCGTGATAAATTAGAGCTATTGATGTGATGATGTTAAGGCTAAACTGGTTAATTATGCAATCTTATTACAATTCGTCAAATGTCTGTCTTTGTCTGTATGTAACAGCCTACCGCAAAAACTATTCAACATAACCCCGTGAAATTTTCTGTGGGTCCGGATGTGACCCCGGGTAATGTTTTTCGCAAATTATTTTTTTGTAAATCACCCCACAAAATATTGGGGGGGGGGAGTAAGATTTGCATTCTAATTCATGCTAAATTGATCCCTTTTTAATGACGAGAAAAAAAAAAGAATATTTGGTTGTCAATTCTTGAAATCAAAATGTGACTTACGGATGTGTCCAATATTTAAGAAGCTAAGAAATTTTTTAACATACCTCCTATCACACTGTTTATGTGTTGTACCGGAATACCATGAATAATGCTGTTTTTATTACTGTACTACATCAAAACATGCACTAAAGGTATTGCTGTACAATTTGAGGTCACTATTCTTCTGAACCCATTCATTAATAAATCATTTTTCCAAAACATGAAATTTGGGGGTTAAGTAGATTATTTGGTGGGAACTTGTATTTTTCACTTTTAGGGGTCAAAATCGATAGGGAACTTTTATTATCCACTTTAATGGGTCAAAATCGAAAGGGAACTTTTATTTTCCACTTTAATGGGTCAAAATGGAGTGTCCAAATCAAGAGGAAACATTCGTTTAATAGGTGTCCAAATTGAGAGGAAACATTCACTTTTAGGGGTCAAAATATGACACTTTTTATTTTTTTCACTTTTAGAGGTCCAAATCGAGGGGAATTTTTTTATCACTTTTAGATGTAAAAAATTCAAAATTATTTAAACAAGTTCTTTGATAACAGCAAAAATAATTGTTTGCTATTAATTGCTGGCTACTAAATTCCTCATGTGTTAGGGTTAATTTTGGATTAAAGTTTTAAGATTACTTTCAAAATCTGTGTGTATTCAATGAGTGTGCATATTATTTTATTTACATCACTTTTTTCTTTTTTTTTTTCAATAGTATCAATATTTTTGCTGCTATTTGTATTTATACAATTTCAAAATATAAAACCTACCAACTTTCATAACTAAACTAAAAACAAAAATTCGATACCATGTGGTTTATTTTTTCATTTTTGGAATGGCATCCATTAAAGCGTTCTTTAGATTATGAGACCTGTTAAAAGCCTTTATACTGTCACCATTTTACTAAAAGTTTTGTCATGTTTTTTATCTAACGAAGGAATTTTTGTCTGGCTTGGCACTTTAAATGTTGAAATTTTGTCTGGTGACCTTTTTGTCCACACCCAAAATCAAAGGGGTTGCTTTGAATAACTTGCAACTAACTCGCCAGATCCTGTTACTAGATTTGAAAGTTCATTTTAGTGTCAAGTTTTATTGACAAAATTGTATCCAGGTCTCTGTTGGCTTGTTCACAATTTTCTCTCTCAACATTGGAAATAGCTGAATGTTGATGAATACTTCTAAACATTACTTTTAATGACTTTAAGAGATTAGCTGGTTTGTAAGAGAAAGTCAACTAACAACATTTACAAAATAATTTATATTGAGATTTGTTTGCAAAATAGTCCCAAGTAGATTGATAAAACTTTTAAACATAACTAAAAAAGAATATATATATATATGTATTATTATTATTATT